>PVLD010003639.1:0-138944 GCA_004027595.1 Dinomys branickii
TTTTTTTTTTTTTTTTTTTTTTTTTTCCGGTACCAGGGATCGAACTCAGGACCTTGCGCTTGCCAGGCAAGCACTTATGCCACTGAGCTATACCCCCAGCCCCTAAAGTGGTCTGAGCCTCCACATCCTGTAGGGCATTGTTGGGCAGAAAGACAAAGCAAGACCTTTCTTTATTTTATTTTATTTTTTTTTTGCGGTACTGGGGATCGAACTCAGGACCCTGCGCTTGCTAGGCAAGTGCTTATTCCACTGAGCTATATCCCCAGCCCAGAGGAGTATAATTTGAAAATGTAGAAAGGATGAGAATGAGCGATACAGAATAAGTGAAGCTGGATATGCCGGGGAGACTTGAAAATGTAATAAGCTTGATTATGTTAAGAAATGGAAAAAGTAAAAGCGGGGAAAGATTTCAAAGTTCGATGTTATCATTAGGTACCACTGAGAAAAGCGGTGATATTATAGTACCTACGTAAAGGCACTAATGCTAAAGAGACATCTGCATTGGAAATGTGTAAAGTAGATATCAAAGTAATTCTAACACGGTTAGTACATTATCGATTTGTCGTGATTCATACTTTGCAAGTTAACACAGGGTTTGGCACAACTCTTGCTCTTCTGACGTGTTTTGGCCATATGTTACTTTAAACCTATAGATTAACTTTTGATCATAAAGTAAGAAGAAACACACCATTAAGTTTTTTGAGCAGGCTAGTGGATTGCTCTTTAGGACCAATTTTTCTAAACGAGTTAATGGATATATAATTATTATGATATGCCTAAAAACAGTGTAATTTTGAACCATGTTTCCACTGTCAAAAGAGTAGTCACCATCAAATTCTAATAAAAAAGTTCCTAATTACAGAATCTAAAAGTTTTGTGCAGCTGATGCACATCAGAATCCGCTCTTTGGTGGGTTCACATTACAAACTTTCTATTTCCACTGTTAGGTGAACCCATATGAAGTGACAAAGTGTAAGGGTTAGCTTTAAAAAAGCAACAACACAATGCCTCGGATTTGAGCAGAAGATAGCTAAATGTCTTGAAGCATAATGAAATTGATTTCAGGATCCTGATGCGAAAATGATGCTTCTTTTGTTATTTCTTTTGTTTGGATTTTTCAGGAAATACAATGAGTTCTCCTTTCTTAGAATTAATCATTTGCCACCTGAGAGGAGGCCTGAAAAACTCTCTGCTCCTCTATTTCCCCTGTGCTTTGGGGTTTTTTCTATAGTTATCTCCTATGAATTTACATTGTGAATTTGCCACCATATAGTGAATATTTAATGAACAAACAACTGTGCTTTTGTAGGCCACATACCTGCCTTGAACTCTTGTAATTGCTGCCAATAGCTGCAGAGCAGTTGAATTGGATGAGAAGGGACATAGAAATATAGACTTTAAGAAAAGTAGAAAGTATGAGGATTAAGGGACCTTTTACACCTAGATTTCTAGTTCAGATACTGTTTGAAATAAGGAAACTACTGCAAGTCTGACAACTGTGTGGAGATTGTTACTGTAAGGTATTTTACAAAAGCATCCAGAGATGCCCAAATCTGCAATTCTCCTTCCTGGAGGTGAATAAACACGCATTTAGGAAAGAAAAGTACCACGCTGGGTTCGTGCCCAGAATATCCGATGTGAAGTCTGTAGTGAATCAGATGAAAGTGCAAGAGTTATCCTGACCTAAGGAGATTTTGTCACTTTTCCTATGGCCACACCTCCCGGAGCTGGCCACAAAAGGAAGCAAAGCAAAGAGAGCACCAGGGAGTGTACCTGTGAAGAAAAAAACCGTGAGAAAAGCCTGATACCAATCAAGAGACCAGTGAAGCGGTGTTGTGGAGAGATCAGACTTGAACTAGACCTTCTGGGTGAATTCGAACAGCCATATGCTATTCTCTCACCCCCATCATCTCTCACACAGCCCATCTTACCCATGACTTATCTGGTTAACTCTGACTTTGGCCACTGAGCAGTACTTTCTCTGGGAAGATACCGCTGCTCTTAAAACAGAATGTCATCCTCGTGCTTCACCACCGGGTGCTCCCACTGCTTACCTTTCACATGTGCCTGACCTATTTGCCTTCTCCTTTAGATACTGAGTTCCTTGATAGACAGATTTGTGTTATTTCCCTCTATGTGGCACAACTTCATTTTAACTATGTGAACTTGAACAAATGTAAGGTAATCAAGGTAAAGGGAACCCTCCAGAGGAGTAGTGGGTTAGGACCTGGATGAGGAGACCAATCTAACTGGCATGTGGAAGACCTCAGACACTAGACATATACATTCAAACTGAACTCTATCGTAGTTGACTATTGGTGATTGTAAACAGAAGAGCAATATAATGAAACAAAGGTTTAAGGAAAATTGGCCTCACAATGATTTGAAGTACAGGAGAGCAGGCTGTCTGAGACAGATCAAATCATTGTATCCAAAAACCCTTCAGACGTTTATATTATAAAGGAAGACTTCATGACATTCTACACAGTCAAGAGATGAAACCTGCAAGTTTCATTAAAATTCCCACAGTTGTAGTAATTTGCTTCCCTTCCAGCATTGACATTACTCTGGGATTTAATATTTGAGAAACGTAGGGATACAAAGACTCATTACAATGTAGCAAATTTAGACAGGTAAGATATTCCATCTATCATCCCCAGGGCAGAATCATACAGTATCATTTGTCCTGCAGTAATGAGTTAGACATGCCCTGCTGGGCAAAATGTCTAAATGTATTCATGTGAAAATGGCAATTTCAGAGAGGAGGGATGCATCCAGCTGGGGTGTCACAGAGGTAAGATTTTCAGGTGGCGCTCTGTAACAATTTCTGTATCTGCCTTGGCAAATTGACCAAGTGGGAGCTACTTTAATCCCATGTCTCCTAGAAGTACCTAATAGCCAACGGCAAGAATAATCATTGTGTGGTACTGACGCTTCCCTCAAGAGGACCCATGTCCTCATACATAAACCTCTCTTCCTTAAAAACTACATTTCTGGAAGCGTGGTCTAATTATATGTGGATTTCTATGTTATACTGGAATCTGCAAGTTTAATCTATTTTCTAAGGTTCTTTTATATCCGGAGATAAGAATGATTCTTTATAGACTTGAAGTTATTTTTCTTTTTTTGATAGTAGTTTATAACAGCCATAAAGAAAGGCTTTAATTTCAGCAACAAGTGATTATAGAATTTGACACAGCTGATAGTTTCATAATTTGAACACAGAGGAATATTGCTCTAACCGGCAACACCTATAACCACCAACACTGCTAGAAAGCTGGCTTTTTATACCATAGGAAAAACTGCAGGGATATTTGAAGATTGGAAATTAAATGTATATGGTTTACTTTGCTTCTTCCCTAAACCTTCCAAAAAGGGAATTAAATCTACATGGAAAAAAGGAAGCATGAACCCATAAAAATAAAGATAGAAGAGCCAAGGGAAACTGGAAAGCTCCAAGGAAGATGAATCTAGTGGAAGCAGACTTAAAAGTCTGGGAAAGCTGAAGTTTAGTCAAATAGTGAGAACCAAGATGCAAAGCAGTCAGCGTCACAGAGCCCCAGAACAGCTCAGGCATTTTCTGCACCGTGTGAGACTGAGGCAAGGTGACAGGAGGATACAACGCGAAAACCTCCATCCGCCGCTGCACTGTGACTGCCCTTCCCACTCCAAAGAACGCTAGGAGAATACTCTCTGCAAAAAGGAAGAAAAGCTCAGCACAAATAGGAACCTGGACACAATGCTAAAAATAAGGCATTAATTGGAGGTCTCCTTACTGAACAGTAGGTCTGAAAGCCCCTTAGCTAGCACTCTGCTTTCAGATCTTTGACACCTTCATATCCTCCAGTTGGGAGCTGCTTCTCTGAAGGATGTGATTTGTCCGAGAGAAAGGGTGTGCTATAATGGTGCCTGTGATCGGGGTCCTCAATAGAGAGGTCCAGTCAGTCAACCCCGCAGTACAGGCTGCGAGTTAGCAGTCCTACCACTCACAGGGAGGCCCCAGTCAGCACTGTATCTCTTCACTCTGAAATACAGGGGCTGGTAGGGCCTGAAAGAACTAATCAAACCCGAGATAATAAACCAAAGCAGAAATAATCCAGGGAACAGAAGAAATTTTTCAAAGAAAAGCATCAATATCTTCAAAAAGCTAAGAGAAGATACTATATTTGTGGATTAAGGACAGGACGCTGCTAAACAAAAGCATATTCAAAAGAAATAAAAGAACTCTTGGAAATTGTGAATGCAAAAAATGTAATTCTCTGAGAAAGATTTCATTGAAAAGACGTGATGAAATCTCCACAAAGCAATGAAAAACAGGAAAGAATGAATAAGAAAATGAGAGGAACAATACAAGATGTCTAATATTTTAAAAGTAGCATTTCCAGAGAGAAAGCAAAGGAAATACGCTGTCGAAAGAATGATTCAAGAACAAATTTTAGAACCACACATGAGTTTCCAGCTTGGTAGAACAGACCAATAAACCATTATAATGACTAACAAGTCTAACACGCTATGATCTGAGCATAGGAGAAGGTGGGGTTTTTTGTTGAAATAAGATTTTTGGAATTATTTGAGTTTTTAAAATCTATGTATGTATAGCTTTGATCAAAAATTAATCTCTGAGCCAGGTGTGGTGGCACAGGCCTGTAATACCAGCACTTGGGTGGCTGAGGCAGGAGGACCACTGCAAGTTCGAGACCAACCTAGGCTACAAAGTGAGCTCAAGGCCAACCTGAACTGCATAGTGAGACCCTGTCTCAACAAGACAAATAAACTAATATATGGATGAATTAAACAAAAAACAATAATGACATGTATACGAATGTTTCTTCCATTAATAGTATAGCCAGTGAAGGAAAAAAGTTTTTCTTAAATTACAAGATACAATTTTTACTTCGATTTCTAATTTTTAGAAGAAGGAGAGCCCAGAATTCTTTTTCAGATTTACATGCAATAGAAACAAATTAGCCTGGGTCTCTCGGGCATGTTGCAAGGAGTACTTCTCAGAGGTGTTCACTTCCGTACCCTGAAAACCTTTGTGCCTGAAGCTTGAAGAGGCAGGAGTATAGGATGGACACTGAGGGTCGCCACTCTCTCGGTTCCAGGCAGGGCCCGGCCAAGCCAGAAGTGCTGTCCATCCAATGGCCCGGAAAACGATCAAGCCGCCGAGTGCAGAGACACAACAGCTTCTCTCCCAACAGCCCGCAGTTCAGCATCGGCACCCCAGGTAATGCAGCCTTTGTTGGTTTTCTTCTTCATACTCAATGTTACTTACGTTTTCCAACGGATGATTTAACAAATAGCCGCTAATGAAGAGTAGAAATGGAGCATTTTTCTTCTACTAAGTCCCAAGCTGAAGAGGTGAGGCATGTAGGGCACTGAGAAGTGGCTGGCGCTCTGAGCCATCTCCCAACGCTTCTGCACCTCCTTCAGCACGAATTCCACCAGCTGTGGGGGTAGCTCCCTGGAGATGGCGAGCGGGGAGACGGCGCCCCCTGCTGCTGACACCCAAAAGACTGGGTCTCCACACAATACACCTTTGTGGGTTCACCCTTCCCCTTGATGCAAAGAGGTAAGGCTCCACTCTGGTAAGCTCTGGGTCTCCAGGTCTCCCTAATCACATTAGGTAAAGGATTTTTGTCTCCTATCGTGTTGAGATTACTCAGACCTGGTGCTTTTGAGGTTTGTCATATAAGATTTATTGGCTAAATCATACTAAATATGTAGCTATCGCCCTTTCACCATATTATTTATAATTTTTACATTTATCTGAAATATGCAAATGCTTGTTGATAAATACTGGAGTGATCTTCTAAAACATGCACATATGCAGGCACATTTATCACTTGGACATGTCATTTTTACAGAAATGAGTCTTTAAGTCTCTAACATTTCAAAACATGAAAGTACTAACTATACCCTGTATATACATTAACTGTACGTGAAGGGTTCAAAGGGGGTCTCTTGAACACAGTCTTATTTCATCCCAACATTAGCTTCCCCATTTTGCCATTTCATAGCTAAGGAAACCAATGTCCAGTGACTGTCCAGGATCATATGGATTATTAGCCCATTTTTATTGGGAATCAACTTAAAATCTCAGTGGTTAACTGCAAAGTTTGTTCTTCTCTTGTAAATCTATGATTGGCCGTGATGTGGGCCATCTCGTCTGAATGTGGCTCTGGGCTGTAGGTTGAGCTGTGCTCGGCTCCTCATATAGCGTCTTTCTGGGAGGAGTGACCACTAGAGCCTTTTCATTTCCTGGGGAGTGTCCAGAGCACATGGAGCCAGGCCAAAATTACACAAGTGCATTTGAATCCACTGTGCGCAATTTGTCTGCTAACTTTCCATTGGCCAAATGAGTCACATTTCAAGTGCAGTAACAACATGGAGGGAAATGTAATCCACTCAGTATAGCAGGAGGTACCCGAAAGCTTCTGGGCAAGGGGTAAATGCATGAACTTACTTATCCCACAGGGAGGAAGTGGGGGCCTCAGAGCGACAATGCAATCTCCCACGTCACTAGAAAATGGCAGCACTGGAGTCCTGAGGTTATCCTTCCCGTTTTAACCATCTGGGAAGCAGAGCTAGTCTGAAATATCATGTCCTTCCTAAAGGACTCATAACAGACACATTAAGTCTTTTTGGGAACAACTCTGGCTAGAAAGACTAGAAAGGAAAAGGTAAAAATAAATGTTGTTTATGTATTTGTAGTATTTTCTTCACATAGTCTCACTCTTCCCCAACCCTCCTCTCTCTCTACCTCTGTCTCTGCCTCTCTCTCTCTCTCACTCTCTCTTTCTGTCTCTCCCTCTCTCTCTGTCAGTCCCTCTCATAGTTACTTTCTTGTAACAGCGTTAGTGTTTCATTTTTACATCCAAATTTACTTGATGGGCCTCTTTCCCCAAGAAGACAGGTAGAAGAGTGAATTCTGATGTGAACCACTGCTCCTTTAAAATTTAGGTATTGACTTCATTGTGCTCAAAGCTGAAGCAAAAATTTATACAGCCATGAATTCAATCACTATCTCATTTCAATAAATACTAAATATATTACTTCAACAAATATCTGTGGAAGGAGTTACTCAGGTAAGTTGCTATAAGGATACAAGACAATGCCAGTTTGTGCAGAGCATAAGAGCACAACTGGAAAACTCTAGCTTTGCATAGTAACATGAACAACAAAACAACCACAGCAGAACTTACATGATGTTTAACCCGTGCTAGGTATACATACATACACATATAAATTACAAATATAGACAAAAATATACTTTACACATTTTATGCACAGGTATGGTATGATTGAAGAATATGGTAAATGTCTAAATTTTTGAAATGATACATTACAGCTAAAGACACATTGCAATTTACCTCCCTCAAAATAGTCCTCATTAAATCATGTATGTATGTATATACAGGACAGCTATCAGGGGTGCTACTGTCTCCTACTGCTTTACTGAAAGGAACAGTTAATGGTTACTGATTTGATCACTATTCCATGTCTCTATTGTTTTCCTGAGAAACCACTTTGAAGACATCAATAGTAATACAACAACCATTGTGAATTTCCTACCACTTTGTCTGTAACTCTGTATTGCTTGTATTGTCCTTATGCTATTTTTAAATGGATGTCTGTTTGTTAATATGTTTTCTTCTTTTATTTTTAAAATAAAAAATAAAAATAAAAAATTCCCCGTTGCATCAAACGCACCTATCCCACATCCTTGCCGCTTTCCGACGCAGGTCTGGAGGTGCTCCTGCGTGAGGGTCTTTAGTTTTGCTGTCATGTCTGCCTTGACATCCTGAATGGATCCAAAATGTTTACCTTCCATGATCATTTTAACTTTGGGGAAGAACCAGAAGTTGCAAAGTGCCAGCTCTAATGAATGAAGTCAATGGGGACCCAAGGTAGTGTTTTTAGATGCTTGCCCTCCTGTTGGATGGCACTGAGCACCAGCATTAACCTTGTTTTTTACCATACCTCACAAACACACTCAGGAAAAGGACTTCCAAAACTGCTTCAGGAAGTCCCAACAACAATGAGATAAGTGTTCTTGAAGTAAGGGGGTAATATTTGATGGAGATTATGCCAATGTGTGTTTACTGTAATTTTTTAAAGTTGTGTATTCACTCTCTATTTTAATCACATCTAGTAGATTTGTATGTAGATATCATCTGTATGAATGTACTGGATGACAGATTCAGCCACGATTAGAGAATTCATCATGTCAGTCCTGGGGAAGGGACATGGAGCTATCTTGTTCTTATGCTTCTGCTCGATTGTAGCAATTTATCCCCTCTGAGGTTAGGGCTATGCCTTTTATTGACTCCTCTACAGTTACTGATTGATACTTCCCTTTTTCAAAAGAAAACCAACTGCCTTATGGGATTGTAAAAGTTGTTCAGCGGGATCTGTTGTCTTGAATATCAAAGGCTGGTGTAGACAGCATTACAGGCAGACCCGTGGGAGATTACTACAGAAGAGCAAAGTGTCGGGGAGGGGAGTCCAAGAGGGAAGTAATAGGGGGCTGGGTATAATCAAAAGATGTTATGTGTACCTACAAAAATGTCGCAATGTAGCCAATCGTCCGTTATTATGTGTACTAATAAAAAAATCAGCGTGTAAGAATGAAACCGCTCAGATGTATGGATTCTGCTAATTGATAACTGAGAAAGCACTCCGTACAACACACTGTTAAAACTGCGTTCATGAGTCAAAAACACTGTATTCTGCCTTCAGGCTGAAGGAGGGATAATCAAACGTTCCTCCTCTGTCTAAAATCTCACGTCTTGCCTGTGTCATTTCTCCCAAGGCTTACTAGAAGAAGACAACCAGTGGATGACTCAGATAAACAGACTCCAGAAATTAATTGATAGGCTGGAAAAGAAGGTATGTGATTCCTCTTATATCTTCTCTTTCCTGCTTTTCAAGATATTCTGAGCTAATTCTTCACTGTGTCAGGATCTTTGGCTGCCTTAAGGCTAGAATAACAGTCATGATCTCAGTGATTGTATCAAACTCCGGTCAGTAGTTTTTGAGGTTTTTCCTTTATTTTAGTTAAAAGCAAATAAAGAAACTCACATTAATTTTCCCTCCTTCCTCTGCTCCCAACTATATTTAAAATTAGATAAAGGGTTGAGAATTAAATAAATCAACTGTACTTTCTGACTCAGGTTTTCTAAGTGACATAGATGCCAGATGGTTTGGTGATGCTAATGACAGCTTTTAGGGACATCCTGGTTATAAAGTTTTGAGAATCTTTCAAACTAAATCCAAGGAAAGCCTGTGCTGTCCACTAAAAAATAAAATTTCACACTTGACTTCTGGAATCTATCATGTTAATTGGTGGGTTTGGTACTGAGCTTGCTAGTAAGCAAGCAGATTAGGATGTAAGCAAGCGAGTTAGGATGTGATAAAGAGTTCTTTAAAATTATATGTTCCTAGTTATTCTATTTTATTGATTGATTTATCTCAGATCAAGAAGTCCTGCTATTAAACTGATATTACTCTTAAATAGCTTTGATGGGGTAGGCAACCTTTGTCAGTTAATAAGAAAGTGTGTTTTCTGTGAATACCACAGAAAGAACATTTATGTTTGTTAGAGTCGCAGACATAGAAGAATCCATACTACACTTATAAAAATAAGCTGCATTCAGAGAGATAGATTAGTTTTAAGGTGTGGTAGCACAGAACAAAACTCATAACTAATACTCCAGAACACTTGCTGCCTGACTCAGCCTTGCCAAAGTGTTGGAACAGGTGCACACCTACAGTGCTCACCTGAGGGAATGGTTTCTGTCAGCTGGGATGCTAGGGAAGTTCCTCACATACAGGAAGGATTTAAATTGGACTTTTAAAATGATGACTCAGTTCAACAGAAATCACTGTTCTAATTGAATAACACTGAGAATTTTTTGGAAGTTTATGAAACTGCTCAAAGAATCAATAGACTGTGTAAAGCAGAGGTTCCCAACACCCAGTCTTCCATGAAATTTGTCCCTGTGCCAAACAAGTTGGGGACTGTTGGTCTAGAGATCTGAATCTAGGAAAAGTCAGGAGACAGTATAATTTCCAAGATGCAGGGAACAGGAATTACTTAGTCTCTCAGGTTATTTCCACTAAAGTAAATGAGCTTTAACCATTTCCAGTCTATTGACTTTATGCTCAGGATTCTACTTCCTGTCCTGAATGGATTTAGGAGAGAGCGTTGGTTTGTTCTCATTGGGGTAATGTGTTGGCCTCTTGGATGGAAGATGAGAGAACACCTTAATTAACAATCCTAGAACATTGTATGGAAAGGTGAAGAGATAATTCATGGAAAGGCAAATCCATTGTCATTAAAGTGAAAATAAATATTGATCAGCTAACAAACTAATGACTGAAGTAATATTTGCTATGAAAAAGTAAAACACAACAACTGGAGAGGGGAGTAAAGCATCAGCAAAGGTCAAGTAGATCAGCTTGGTTCAGTCTTCAGTTAGGAAAGTAGTGAAGTAGTGATAATAATCTTGGATGGATGGATGGAAGGGGGACAGATCATCAATGTCCTTACGTAATTCACTAAGGGATTTTGACTTTGTCTTGAATAGGAGGCACTTGTTACTTTTTAACAGGTGAGTAACAAACCAAAAATACCTTTCAGCTAGGAAATTGGACAGAAAAAAGCAAAGTGAACTAAAGTAAATGCTAAATGGATTAAAACAAGAAAATGCTAAACTCAAAGTCCCCAGAGAGCCATCTCAGACAATGGCAAGAAAGAGTAGCTTGTGTATCTCACACCCACATTTGATATGGCAAGAGATAGACCTCTACTAAGCAAGGGAAAAGAAAATGGCAGATTTGAAAGATTGAAGTGAAATTAACAGCACTATTGAACGAGTATGGTGTGAACACAGGCTGAGGATTTGAGCTTGACTGTAGGAGGGAGACAACCATACTATTAACAGGAAAAAAAGAGATGGGTGAGAGATGATTTCTGAGGTGAGCTCAGAAGGTGAACCAGTTTTTTTTAGATCTGTTTATTTCAAAGTTCAATAGGAACCTTCGGCAGAAATACCCAGTCAAATGTTAGTATGACAGAAATCAGGCCAGAGGGTTCAGGTGTTAAGGGCCATCTGCACAGAGCTGGTCCCACGGGTAGCAAAGGTCCCATGGGTAGCAAAGATCTCTGAAGATGAGATTCTGCAGAAGAGCTCAGTCAAGGGATACCAACCTTGGAGGGTCCCATTCTCTCTGACATAGGATCTTCAGTTGCTGAATTTATTGACCTCCTACTGGAGCAGACATCTAAATTAGGAGCTTGCTGAAGATCAGCTTTTCTCCTTATTTCCACCAATTAATCTATAAGCTGATTCTTAGGAAAATTAGTGGCTATGGAAATTAGTTTTTCAATATTAAAAGTCTAGGAATCCAGGGCATATTTTTGAACACTAAATCATACTAAAACATAAGGTTTCTTTTGTTAAATAACTTTGAATTCAGTTAAAGAACACAAACTGCTTTTAAAAGTAGTTTTGAAGTTCTTGGGCCAACTGTCTTTATTTGGTGTTTAAAATGTATATAGTTATTTTTAAAGGAATGGCTCAAACTTTGGTCATACCTTTTTCCCACCCAAACTTTATTGTCAGGTCTCTTTCTTTCCTAGACATTTTGTCTCTCTTCCTGCCTATGAAAGGGATTCATTTCAAGCACAATGTCTGAGAGGTGTGTTGAAAGTACAGTGTGATGGTTTCAGGTATGGGGTTCCAGCTGTGTGGAGCCAGCGTGAGCTGTCTTAACAAGTGAAAAAGCAGGGGAAGTTCAGTTTTCTGCTGCAACATATTCTGTGCTGAGCTGAATTCATTTTTAGAGAAAAACTATCCAATTGCCAAACAGTGGCGAAGTGCATGTCCTCTCGCTGCTGACTCTTGTTTCCCCGCAGTGAATGAGCACTAGGTTTGATCTGTTGAAAAGAAGGGTGCCTGCAGAGGGACATATGTTATCTTTTCTGTCTATTAAGTATTTATGATCAGGCACTATGAACCAAGCCAGGGAACCATTCATCTCCAAGGAAAATAGCATTTCTGCAAGTTTCTTCAGGTTTTCCTCCTGTCATTTTCATACTGTGTAACCAATTATGAGCATATAAGAAGACTTTTTTTTAGTCCTGCAAAAAAGCACATTTAATGTAAAACCAAACATCAACAAAGACAACAATAAAGCCTCTTCATTCTTCATGAACTACTCAGTGTATTATAGATCATAGGGCATCCTTAGTTGAAAGAGGTAACTGAGAATGTCACACTCATATCATGTAAATTTTCCACACCTTAGATCAGAGAAGGTAGAACCGAAAATTGTCCCTGAGCTGGTGTTAGGGAAAGAACAGTCAAGGACATTACGGTGTCACAGTGTCTATCTGTAGAATACTTTTTAATATTCAGTTCACACCTATGTTTTTTATATAACTTTACCTTCATGAAAAAAAAACTATGATTTTTGAGAGGGCATTCATCCAGTCATTCATTTATTCAACCCTCACTGAGTCAGTACTGTGTGTCTGGCACCATTGTGGCAATAGGAATACAGTGGTGATCCAACAGGTAAGATCCTTGTCTGTGAAGAAATAGAGAGAAAAACCAAGTAAACACATTTAAGAAACAAGATGAAATCAGATAGTGGAAAGTGCCATGGAAAAAGCAGAGCAATGTGATCGGGACAAAGAGGTCAAATACTCAAAGTAATTGGTCTGCGAAGATCCCCTTGAGGAGGCTACATCTGAGCTGAGATGTGAAAGACTAGAAAAAGCACAGTAGAGGAAGACTGAGGGAGAGAGAAGGCAAAGCAAAGGGTCAGTAAAAGTGAATCACAGACAAGGCAAATAACCTGCTCAAAGTTTCACCCTCAGAAGCAGTACCTTTAGGTCTACATTGCTCTCTTCTTAGCAGGTTCACGTTATTTCAGATAGTCTGGGTATCTGCAGCTTTCCATGTATTGCTTATCTATCAGAAGGAATGACTATGCATAACCTTCATTTGAAAGAAACACTAGGACTGTACTCATACAATGAAGTCCTCGGAGAATATACACTTGGTTTCACTGGGGACATGACTGTCATTCACTGGTCATCCCAGAGGCTGAGTCACAAGCAAGTCCTTCACTTTTTAGTGAACATCAGCAGTATTTTCATCTACTTTGAATTCACTTCTTTTTAGTAAAGGAAAATGTGTGTTGCAGTGTAGATGTGTTGTAACAATAGACTAATGTCGCTAGTCAGAAAAGCAGAAATGCAACAGTTTCCAGTACAGAAAAAGTCAACCTGTTAGGCCCAGTTTTTCTAAATTTTTCTTTTTTTATCTTTCTATCCTTCAAGTCTGTTTTAATGTATGTCGCTCTTCCCCTTTGCTCTCTATTGGCATCATAGGAATAAACTTACAGGAATAACAAATTGAATGCATCTGAAATAGCTTCTCACAATTGATAAATGAGAAAAATGAGGCTTTAATGAAACAACTAAATTTTTTTTCTTTGTCTTTTTGAGACATGGTCTCACTGTGCAGTTCAGGCTGGCCTTGAGCTTACTTTGTAGCCCAGGTTGGTCTTGAACTCACAATGATCCTCTTGCCTCAGCCTCCTGAGTGCTGGGATTACAGGCATGGGCCACCACACCTGGTGAAACAACTAAATTTTTGAAAATCAGAATTATTTTATCTCATTTAGATAATGAGATTATTATGGTACAATATTAGCCATAAAAAAACTAATATATGAATCTACGGTGTTTGCTTTAATTAATTTCTATTTTGTTCTGTTTTTCCTGAAATTGCCTCCTCAATTTTAGAAAATAAAAATTATTTTGAATTTATGGGGTTTTTTATTACCTAATTTCTATTTTATACCTCCTTAATCCACCATTTCCTTCTCAATTTTTAAAATCAGAATTTTTTCATCTCATTTAGGTAATGAAGTTCTTTGGGTACAATATTAACCATAAAAAAACTAATATATGAATATGTGATGTTTGTTTTAATTATCTAATTTCTGGGTGTTTGTTGTCATTGTTGTTTTGGTTTCCCTGCCATTTCCTCCTCTGAAGGACCTAAAACTTGAACCCCTGGAAGAAGAAGTTATTGAAGGGAATACTAAATCTGTAAGTACCTTTCCAGGTCAAAATTTTAGATATACAAACTTTTAAGATATAGCTCAATTTCTTCAGAAACTATTACCTCAATTAAAAATTTAAAAATTGAGTGAATATATGAACATATTTCATTTTGCATGGCTAACTTGTGATTTGTAGAAGCATAATATCTACTTCACAAGGGTTTTTTGTGAAAACAACATATTTCATTTTGCATGGCTGAATTTGATTTGTAGATACATAATATCTACTTCACAAGGGTTTTTTTAAAACAATAAATATATTTCGTTTTGCATGGCTAAATTGTGATTTGTGGAAGCATAATATCTACTTCACAAGGGTTTTGTGAAAACCCTCAGCATATAACAGATGAAAAATGAAACTTTTATACATGTATAAATCAGTGGAGTTTTTGAACAATTGAATGAATATGACTGCCAGAAAAAGGTAACATGCAAATGTGATCATAAGCACATTTTGTAAACTCTGCTAGGTTGAGTACAACACACACCCGAGCTGAAGCTCGCTCCTATGTGTTATTGTATTTCCAGGATTGAGCCTAAAGCTAGAAACCTTCAAATGCTCCAAAATAATTTTTCAAAGACTAAATTGATGTTTAAAGAAAAGGGATCATTTATATCCCTGGGGAAAATGTATCCATAGTGGTGACACTTTATGAAAATTGAATGAAAGGGGAACAAAATTAGCCTAAAAGGCAGACTGAGTTGCAATAAAAAAAATTAGTGAATGAATTAACTATTTGAAAAGCCACATATACTGTGATTTGTTCATTTTATCTTAACACATTTACAGTACATTCTATTTGGGGAAGTTGGGTGTTTGTATTTACATTTAGTGAGAAACTAAATTTCATAATCTTGGATACCAACAGAAAATCACTTTTTTCTAAGTACTTTATGGGTATTGTTATGGTTGATACATTGTGTCAACCTGGGGAATCTAGAGGTTTAGCTGAGTCACTCAGGAGGAAGCTGGAGTGCTTCCTTTGTAAACATCCTGAGCCTGTGGAAGAGGAGGGCATGGAGATTGTGTGAGAGTTTCACGACCCCTGGGTGGGGTAGGTTGTTTACAATGTAGGGAAGAAAAGGAGGCTGCTTGCAGCCATTCCCCCTTTTTGCTTGTGGTTTTTGCTGTGCTCTGCTGCTGTGAACAGTTTGCCCTCTGCCATGTGCCATTCTGCCTCAGAACCAGCCAAGTAAGGACTGAAACCTCCACAAACTGTAAGCTAAATAAACCTTTCCTTCCTTCATTTTGGGTGTTGGGTATTTTGTCTCAGCAATGAGAGAAAAGTAACCAAGACAAAATTTGGTACCAGTGGAGTGGGGTCATTGCTATTACTATACCTGACCATGTGGTTCAAGAACCTTTGGAAATTGCTTGTGGGGAGAGTTTGGAAAGGTTTGGAGACGTCTGGTCAGAGCTTGGAAGACCAGAAGGCTGGTAGAAATCCTGCTGGTAAAGACCAAGTTCAGGAGGTTTCTGTTGGGAAAAAGGGCTGCATTGGTTGTTGGACTCCAGGTGATGTATGTTATGGCTTGGCAGAAAGTTTGTCTGCATTTTGCTCGTGTCCAGAGACTTTGCCTAAGACTGAGATTAAGGACGGCAGTGAACTGATTAATCTGGCAAAAGAAATTTCAAGGCAGTCAAATGTTGGGGCAGTGGCATGGCTATTCTTGGGGGCTTTTAGCCAGATTTATGTGGACAATCAAGAGCAAAGAGCCCAGCAGGATGATTTAAAATGTTGTGAGTTTGGCCAGAAAGGAAGCTCCAGTAAAACGTGGATTTCAAAGATAAGGCTGAGGAGCTCTCTATTGCTGAGAAGGAACAAGAGAATGGAAAAGATGGCCTGCGGGCATCACAAGCAGCAAGTCTCCACCCTTTACAGCCTGAAAACTGTAAAGGTGAGAGACCTTGCCTTGAGAAGGAAGCCAAAGAGTGCCATGTTCCAGAATGGTGGCGGCGGCCGCACCAAGTTCCAGAATGGAGATGGCATAGAGAATTTGCTCCTCAGAGTTGGATTCATTGTGCACAGCGATCCAGGCACTCGACCCCTATTAGGCCAAGAGAGAGGAAAGTTTGGCTACTGCTCCAGGTGGCAGCAGACCTTGGCATCATCCACGTGGCCCTGGCTTTAGGTGCAAGGAAAATGCAAGAGTTCTGCGGTTAAAGAGGCTTCCACCCAGATTTCAGAAGGCCTGGGAGGCCAGGCAGTGTGCCCATGAGAAGGCAATATGTGAGGCTGTGAGTGTGAAGCAGAAGGTGCCCTGGAGACCTCAGAAGTTTAGAAAAGAGAAAAGCTGCAACTGGGGAGCAAAGGAGACCTAAGAGAGAAGCTGTGGAGGCTGTAACCACCAGAAATGCCATAGGGGTGGATTCACACAAGCCCTTTGGAGCTTACAATGTGCCACAAGTTGCTTCAGATGCTGCATGTGGAATTATAGGACATAATGTTAGCCCTGCTGGATTTTGGACTTGCTTTGGTCCCAATGCTCTGTATCCCCCTGTTTGTACCTTTTGGAATGGTAATGTTTATTTTGTACCTTTAAATGTTGGAAGTGTTTAATTTTCACTTGTATGGGGGCAAAAATGTTATGGTTCTAATATAAGCATGTCTTTGTATCTGGAAACTGGTTTAAAAAAAATGTGTCTGGTTGCCAAGTTGACAAGGGGTGGAATGTTATGGTTGATACATTGTGTCAACTTGGGGAATCTAGAGGTTTAGCTGAGTGACTCAGGAGAAAGCTGGGGTGCTTCCTTTGTAAACATCCTGAGCCTGTGGAAGAGGAGGGCATGGAGATTGTGTGAGAGTTTCACGACCCCTGGGTGGGGTAGGTTGTTTACAATGTAGGGAAGAAAAGGAGGCTGCTTGCAGCCATTCCCCCCTTTTGCTTGTGGTTTTTGCTGTGCTCTGCTGCCGTGAACAGTTTGCCCTCTGCCATGTGCCGTTCTGCCTCAGAACCAGCCAAGTAAGGACTGAAACCTCCACAAACTGTAAGCTAAATAAACCTTTCCTTCCTTCATTTTGGGTGTTGGGTATTTTGTCTCAGCAATGAGAGAAAAGTAACCAAGACAGGTATTATGTGTTTTGTAGATGTTGAAGGACCAGTCACGTTTACATGGAAGCTGGGAAATACCTTTCACCTGTATATGGTGCGCTGTTTCACAGGCACTGACTACATGGCAGGAAGCAGTGCCCACTCATGTGATAGGCGCCTGACCATTTGTTGCAATTTGGGACACAAAAGGATTCTTCATAGAAAGCCTTAGGGTTTCTCAGAAATGTTGAGTAATGGCTATTACCACTAGAATCTTAGAGATACACATATTTTCCCATGATACCACTGTATTTTTCACTGCACAATAGACACTTTTATTTCTCCAAAGACATAGTTGTGGTCTGTGTTAGCCCATCAGGTGCCTCACACGTTACAGTGGCCAACTTCTATAGCAGGGGGAGCAGGTGTGGACCCTCCATCCTAGAAAGGCTGGTTCATGTGGTCTTCTAGGTGCAGCGGTTGTTGATCTTGTGATGGCACAACTGGCATCATTTCATAGGCTTGAGGAGAACAACTCCAAAAACAATGAATACAACTCTTCTAATGTTGTGAGAGACAATTGTCTATTCTTAAGTAATTTCCGAATATGAGGTTATTGATCTCTATCTAGGAGGGAGGAAAATCATCCAAGGGGTGCTTGTGAAAGGCAGCAGCTGTGACACTTGCAAAGCCTTGACAGAAGAGTGAGATCAATGCCAGTTCACACACCAAAGATCAGTACATACAGGATTACTAATTAAATACCAATGTAAAGTATGAGGCATGGTCAAAACATACAGTGAAATTTAAATTTTAAAAATGTCTTACAGTAAAAGACACATCACCATTAATCCCCCTCAGAATACTTCCCTTCACTTTGAACACACATTCCATTGGTGTTGGGGGTGGTTTGTTGGTTGGTTGCTTGGTTGATTGTTTGATTGGCTGGTTTTGGTCACTTTCGCAAATAGTTCTGAAAACGTTCTTTCACATATGTCTTCTTTAGTTGCGCTAGCAAGGCCACATCAATGTTCTGAATCTCTTCAAAACATTTGCCTTTCATGGTCAGTTTCACTTTGGGGAGGAACCGGGAATTACACAATGCCAGATCCAGCAAATAATGTGGATGATATGAATGAGGACACACCATTATATGCTCACTTGAGAGAAAATGTCATAAACTTTTTATCAATAGGGGTGATCAAAACATACAGATACAGCACATGTTTAAATTTAAAAATCTGCTACAGTAAAAGACACATTACTATTGGCCCTCCTCAAAGTACTCCCCGTTACTTCTATCACAGCCTGTCATTTTTGGCAATGTGTCCTTCACTGAGTTTTTATTTAATTTAAACATTTGCCATACCTTTAAGTCACTGCTGCACTTTAAAATTTGGGGCTGGAAAGGTGATTCTGTTGCACTGTTTAAAAGCAAGAAGAGATACTCTTTGACTGTTTTCAATGATGTATCATAAGCAAAAATAAGTGTGATCTTTGGGCATAGACACATAGTAATAGCTCAAACTGGTTATTTTCTCTCAGAATTAACAATAAGAGCCAAGTGTGATGGTGCATGACTGCAATCACGGAACTCTAGGACAGTGAGGATCATAAATTTGAGCCCAGTTTGGGTAACTCCATGACTTGGCAAGATCCTCTCTCAAAATAAAAAATGAAAAAGGGCCGGGATGTAGCTCAGTACAAAGCTCTGTGTTCAATTCCCAGTACCACCACCACTAAAAATCAGTTAACATTAAGATGTTTGTCATTAAAGCAGTATTTTTTATTAGTGGTAGTACATGCATTACTATTGATTACTATAAAACCTCTTTTATTCAGTATAAACAAAACCATTTTTCATAGTTATTTTCCAGCTAGTACTCATAATTGTATCCTACTAAGTCTTCAATGATTGATTCTGGTGCATAAAACCAGCTTTAGAATCATTGACTAAAGACATTTTTTTCTTTTCCATTAGCGAAGACATTAGAGCTTTTAACAATAAATTCCACAATAGAAAGCAAAGTATACGTGTATTACACTTTGTTTTCTAAAAGCCAGTCTTCAATGAGTGCATGCTACCTGCCCAGAGTGGTGCTGAACACCCGTATGCACCACTCACTTCATCCTCACATAGCCGTCAGCGGCCCCGCGTTACAGATGAAGAAATTAGAATGTCAAGAGGGTTCAAAACTATAGCAGAAGGCCCACAATTAGGCACCTGACCTATACACACCGCCAGAATGTAACACTTCTCTGCTAGTCAGTATTCTCATTGCTGACACAATTCCTTGCACCCACAACTTAGAGAAGAGGTTTCTTTTAGTTCATTTCAGGGAATTCGGTCTGGTCAACTGATTCCCAGGTAGAAGTAGCACGGGAGAGGGCATGGAGGAGCAAAGATGGTTAGTTCACACCTTCAGGAAAGCAGTGCAGGTGTGAGTGCCAGGGAGAAATGGGCACGGGACAGTATGTAGAACCGAGGGCGTGCCTCCACGCCCTCGCCAGGCAAACCCAGGGGTGTACTGTACTACCCTGCTGCTAGGTGCTTCTTAATCAATGAAGTTGATATAGCAGCGTTAATAGTCACAACTTCCAAGTTTTTTGTGGATTTCTGGCCATGAAAACAGAGCTATTCTTTGTCAGCAAGTCTCTAGACAGAGGACTGTTTCATGAGGTTTCCTGCCAAGAGAGCAGAGCAGACTATTTGGTGGTGCTTTGGAAAAGCACAGAAAAAGCCCTGGACTCTAGCACTGCTGTATCTACTTTACCAAGCAACACACCATTATGACAGGATGAGTCCAGGATATGATGTCTTTTATAGCCCATTTCCTCCTAACCTAAAATAATGGAAGTAATTTTTATTAAGTATCTATTATAGCCAGAGTATTTATATATATTGTTCTATTTAATGCCCCCCCAAACTGTGTGGTATAAATGCCACTATCTAAATTTTATGAAAAGTTAAGGAAATTCTGTAGTTTATTCCAGGCCACATAGCTAGTAAGGGTAAAGCCAAATCATTTTCATTTTTACCCTTTGCTCCTGATAAAGAAGAAAGAAAAGGACAAGATTATGGAGATAAATAAAAGAACACCTAACAATTGTAGGGTACTCTAGAGTTTTCAGGACCACCTCAGTCTACTTCTGGAATGAATAAATACATAAAGTTTATTAAAGGAATTTCAAGAATAGGCAGTAGTCAAAAGCAAAATTGTCTTTATTTCTTGCTCCACGAATAACTTAACCCAACTTCCCCACTATGTACCAGGCCCAGAGAGAAGATCTAGAGATAAATTGGTGACTCTTACAGTGTAGAAAACAGACCAGAAAGAAATACAGGTATCTAATAAGAATCTAAAATAAAATATGAATATTATTACAAGAAAGTATAATTTGAACATCAAGGAGAGAAAATCTAATTTAGAGGACTATAGTATCTTTCTAGAATGACATATTTAAGGCAAAGTCAGAAAGAATAAGTATAATTTTAAGCAGTATTTATTTATCTTTTACTACATTGAGTGTTTTAACATTGTACCAAAAGAACACTATAGTACTACAAAGGAATATTAAAATGTCCTGAATGATTTGTAATCACCATCACATAAAGATAACAACTTGACAATTTGTGATTTTTATTGTTGCTATAATAGGAAATAAATGTGCTTCAGGGTGTACCCAGATGTAAACTCTAACACAATGATCTTATAACTTGTTGAAAATTTGGGGATATTTTATGGTCCTCTAACTGTCAACTAGTAGGCAGTGGTAGGAATCCATGAAAGATTAATGGGATTTTTGAAAGGGATCACTCCAGTCAGAACACACATGCTGGGACTGGCCAAGTATGTTGATCTACCTAAATCTTTCTTACCACTGCTATTGTGTGCTTTGTGTGGCCCCACTTACCAAATGACGGTTGGAATATCACAATCATTTCCCAGACATTTTTTTTTACATTGAAAATAAGTGTGTTTAAAGACATAAAAGGACATTTCATGCTTTTTAAAACCTCAAACCTTCTTAGCATATTGCTATTGAACACACAAAGATAGCTTCACATACTCCTTATCGTAACAGGAGTCTCCAAATCTAAGATCTTTTTTGCCTCTTAACCATCCTCCAACCAATGAATAATGTTTTTTGAAGTAAATTGATTCTGCCATACGTTCCTAAGTGGGGGACTATCACCAACTAATCTCTCAAGGAGCATCAAGTCAACACACAGTCTTGCTTTGCAAAAACTGTTAAGAGATTGTTATAATGGACAAGGAAATCCACAGCAGCAATAAAGATATACTTAGAACACCATTGTAAATGATACTAGATAAGGTGAAAAATAAAGTGCATTTAAAATATGCCTGTCTCCTAAAGACATATCAGATTTTAAAAAGCTGACATTTCTTGAAAGATTCCAAAAAATCAAAGGCAGGTACAGCACTGACCTAGTGTCACAGATAATTCTGTAAACTACGATTGACTCTACCTGTGAGCACAACACTTTTAGACCAAGAAATTCCCAATATATCACCACAGTTCATTGTAACAAAATTCTCATGAGGTAAATGACAAAGGATGTTTGTCATTCCCTTCCGGATCAGAGAAACAAAAATGTAGCACCATGAAAGAATATTCTGCCACTAAAAGTGATCTGCACTAGCTATCCACAATTGGGGTAATGGGGTTCCTGTAAGCTTTCAAGCTATAGATTTGGCAGAGATGTATAAATATCAAGAAGACAATAGGACTTCTTACCCCCTTTTCCCAATCTCAGTATCCCACAATTCAAAAAGGTCTTTTTGCCAGAATAGTCAAACTTTAGCAGATTATCTGTGCCTCATAAACTGATTTCTTTGTGTAAATGTCTGAGGAAAGGAGAGGGGAAAGAGATCTTATATGGATTGCAAAATAAAATCTAAGAGCCAAGAGTTTAAGTTTTTCCATTCATACTCTCATCAGTGAGTGAAGCAGTTAACGATTGCTACGAAACGACTCACCCCAAATTTCAGTGGCTAAAACTAACCGTAGTGTTGCAGGTGGAAAACTTAGCCTGGGGTCGGTAAGTCATTATGGTGTCAGATGGCATTCCTCATATATCTATAGATAGCTGCATGTCAGCTTTGCTGATCTCACCAGAGCTCTCTGATAAGTCTAAGGCCTCGGATCTGTTCTATGCATCCTACATTACTCTAGTGTGAGGGCTGTCACGTGATAGCCTGCTACTTGTATACCTAAAGTTGTACTGGAACACCATGGTCACGCCCATCTGCTTGTTTTATCTATAGCTGCTTATGTATTACAATAGTAGGAGCCATGTAGCACACAAAGCCTAAAATATTTACCACTGCATCAGGAAGGTAGATCATTTGAAAATGGGAAGGGATGGAGGGAAGGAGAGGAGAGGAGGAGATGTAAAAAGAACTAAGATGTGTTGTGTACATGCACCAACTCCATGTAATGACTGTAGTCATTGTGCACCGCAAGTGTGTACTAAAAAGAAAGTTTAGTGTCATGCCATGTTGGCAAGAGCCTGGGAATGTAATCCTGCTTATCTGGTGGAAATATTAAATTACAAAACCTCCCTGGAGGGTAGCTAGACTATAGATGTCAACACATTTTTTATTAGTACATGTTTTCAGTACACATTGGTTACATTCATCGTGAAGCACTGGTACACACACATAACAACACATCTTACTCCTTTTTTCCTTCTCCTCCCTTCCCTCCTGGCTACATTTTTTCCCTACCTACCTTCCCCACGTCCCTTCATCTCTTTTTTTTCTGTTATCTATCTTTTAATTTGCTCTTTATTTATATTTTTGTGATATTTAAGTTTCTGTGTCTGATTTATGTCACTTAACATTATGGTCTCCAGGTGCATCCACTTTACTACAGCTGAACCAAGTTTATACTTTTTTATGGCAGAGTAGTAATCCATTATGTTTAAATACCACATTTTCTTTATCCGTTCATCTGTTGATGGATATTTAGGCCACTTTCAAGATTTAGCTATTATGAATTGTGCTGCTGTAAACATGGGCATGCACAGATTCCTATAATATGATGACTTTAACTCTTTTAAGAAGATACCTAGAATGAAGAATAGCTGAGTATGCCTGGCAAGTGCAGGGTCCTGAGTTCGATCCCTAGTACCGCAAAAAAAAAAAAAAAAAAAGAATTGCTGAGTAGAATTTCTTTTTTTAGTTTTATCTTTTTAACGAATCTCCATACTAATTTCCATAATGGTTGTACTACTTTACACTCTGACCAGTAATGAAGAAGGGTTCCTCCTCCCCACCCCAACCTTCGCCAGCATTTGTTTTTATCTGATCCTTGATGATGGCCATTCTTCTTGGCATAAGATAAAACCTCCTGTTGTTGTTTTAATTTGCATTTCTTTAATGGACAGGGATGTCGAACATTTTTTCAAGTATTTATTGGCCATTTGTATTTCTTCTAAGAAGTGTCTGTTCATTTCAGTTGCCCATTTTGGTAGATCTTTTATTTTGATGAGGTCTAACTCTTTTAGTTCTTTGTATATGCTAGAAACTAGTCTTCTGTTTGAGATGGCTGGCAAAAGTGTTTTCTCACTCTGTAGGTAGTCTCTTCACTCTGTTGGCTATTTCCTTTACTGTGCAGAAGCTTTTTAATTTGATATTATCCCATTTGTTGATTCTTGATGTTACTTCTTGTGCAATTCAGAAACTCCATGCCTACACCTATGACTTCAAGACTTCTACCTATTTTGTCTTCCAGTAGATTAAAGTTTCTGTTTTAATGTTTAGATGTTTGATACATTTTGATTTTAGCTTAGTACACAATGATAGATAAAGGTATAGATTCAAGCTTCTGCATGTGGATAGCCAGTTTTCGCAGCCCCATTTATAAAGAGGCTATCTTTTTTCCAGCATAAGTTTTTGGCCCCTTTGTCAGTAATCCAGTAGCTGAATGTGCTTGGAGTTTTTCTGCATCCTCTCCTCTGTTTGATCAAATGTCTACTTTTGGTTTGTTGATTGGTTGGTTTTGGTGTTTTGTTTTTCTTTTTGCCAATACCATGCTGTTTTATCACTTCATAGTATAATTTACACCTTAAAGTCTAGAATTGTGATTCTTTCTGCCCAGCTTTTATTTCCCAGGATTGCTTTTGTTATTGTAGATCTTCTCTAGTTTCATATGAATTTTAGGTTTGTTTTCTGTAGTTCTATGAGGAAAACTATTGGTATTTGATTGGGATTGTATCACATCTGTACATCAGTTTTGAAAGTACGGACATTTTCATTATATTTATTCTCCTGATCCAAGAAGAGAGGATGTCTATTGTTTTCTGACGTCCTCTTTGATCTTTTGTTCAGAGTGTTGTAGTTTTCACTGTAAAGATCTTTCACTTCCTTGGTTACGTGAATTCCTAGGTACTTAATTTTTCTTAATGCTATTGTGAAAGGTATTTTTCCCTTGTTTACTTTTGATTTAGCTCGTTATTGATGTCCAAAATGCTGTTAAATTTTTGTTTGTTAACTTTGTCTCCTGTTGACCCACTGAATTTGACATTAAGTTTTTGGTGGAATTTTTTGGGTCTTCTGTATAGATTATCATGTTATCTACAAATAATGATAATTTGACTTTTTCTTTCCTTATATATATCTCTTTTATTTCTTTTTCTTGTCCAATGGCTATTGATAATCTTTCAAGAACTATATTGAAGAGTAGTGGTGATAGAGAGTATCCTTGTCTTCTGATTTTAAAAGGAAAGCTTTCAGTTTCTTCCTATTTAATATGATATTGACTAAAGTCACACTTTGGCTTAACTATTCATTTCTGAAAAAGTATCTCACATGTATTTGGTGATATACTGACAGTTATTTATTGCAACATTGGGAAAGAGTATGAGAAAAATGCTAAGCATGAATGACACATTTATGTAAAATACATTTCTGTTTATCTATGTAATGGAAATCTAGGTGGCCATTAAAAATGTATGAAACATGAAACCAAATAACAGAACAATGCAATTTTACATGTACTGTTGTGAAGCACTTTCCAAGATAAATTATTAGGTAGAAAAAATGCAAGTGAAGGCAATGTGGGAAGAGTTCTACCCAGAATAGAGCATGTTTCCATGCACAGTATAGCTCTGTGTCCGTTCAGAAAATGCCCAGCAATAGCAATCACTTGTGAAGAAGTTAGTGGCTCTGGGACAGGTGTGAAAGGAACACAATTTGCCCTGAGTAACACTTATTCCTTAATATTTAATCACGTGCATAGATCATCTTTACAAAAATAAACATTAATTTAAAATAAAATATTTATTATTTATAAAGAAAGTTTGTTAACTCCTGCTCTGGCAGACCTTGTTCACCTGACAATGCTGTGGATCCAAGAACAAGAGTAGAAACTAATAAGCTTCCCAGGCCTAACTTGAAACTGGTACCCATCAGTTCTGCCACACTCTGGCAGCCAAAGCAAACTAGAATGCCAGCCCAGATCTACAGGGAGGGGACGAGAACCCAGGTTTTGATGGGAGGAGCAGATAGTGATATTCCATAGGGCATAGGTTCAGTGAATTGTGGATGATTCTTATTTTTATCCAACTTTTAGGGAACTCTTCAAACTACAATTACTCACATAAGAATTGCCCTCAGATTAAAAGAATTATGGTGGAGTAGGTGGATATATGCTTAAATGTCTCATTAGGAAGCCCATGAAAATCTTCTCAATGGTTATTAAACACAAATGCCCAATGAAAAATTCCTTGCAGATTTCTAGGAAAAAGACATGTCCACCATTATGTTGCAAGAGATTATCTTTAACTCTAGTTAGTTATGAATATAAAAAAGATTCCTAGGAGAGTCATGCAGAAGTTGATTGTTCACCTCAGAAACTTAGGAGACAGTTACCACCTTAGATATTCTGATTCTTGATTCATGATCCTGAGAAGATATAAAACAAAGGTCAAATAATTTGTTGAACTCATCCAAGTGGCTAGACTATGGGGACAAATGGACCCAAATGTAGGATGGTTCCAATACAAAACAGTTCACTCCTAGTCCAGTTAACATTCCACACAATGACTCAGGAACCCAAGGTCCTTTCATCGGTAGCTCTCCTCTCCCTGATAGGGTTTCATCCTGCCAGCATAAAAGAGAAAAAGAATGTGGAGGGGACTCATATTCTTAAGTCTTGTTTCAAAACTGGTGCACAGCATGTCTTATCTGTTGTATAGAACTCATCAGCAGATTAACCTAACTGCAAGGAAGGCTGCAATTCAGGGTCTAGAAATGTACCTACAAAGAAGAGAAACAAACAGCTTAAAAGTAGCACAGTCCATCCCATCATCTTCAAATATTCATTTGCATCCTTCCTTCCACATATAGAACATACAAATACAGATCCCTTCACAGAGGAGACCACCCAAAGTTTCCTAGTTACTGATTTTCACCACAATCTAAAATCTCTGGATAAAACTGTCTTGCCTGTAAGGTGAGGATATAGTCTTCTGAGGTTGAGAGAGAGACAGAGACAGGAAGAAGGAAGAAGAAAGGAGGCAGAGAAAGAGAAAGAGAAAAGGGCAGAGAGAGAATGAGAAAGAGAACATACAGCAATAAGACTGGGTGAGGACAAATGCCACAAAATGTCCCATCAGAAAAGGAGTAAATGGGCAATGCACAGCATTCACCGCAACAGTAAGATAACACTGGGAAGGTTTCAGTTAAGAAATCGTGGTCTTTGACCCTACCTCTCTATTCTGGAAAGATTTCTGCTGCCCCTTGTTCTTCTGAAAGGTTCTTCTTGGCCCACTGCTCTCTGTGACCATCTGAAACATCCCATTGGAGAATATTACCTGCTTCAGGTGGTGGGAGGACCTTAAATATCCATAGCCTGCTTCCTGCTTATATGTATTTGTGGGTCCAAATATAATTTTAAGGTCTAAATAGTCAAGGAATTTTAAGACTAATATCAAGATTTCTTTGGCATGAGCTTCCCCCTGCAATTTGATAACCGTCTGGCCAATTGACCTGCAGCCAGTTTCATGTGCCAGTGACCACATCTAATGTCATTTCCTAGACAGAGTTCCCTATGTTTATTGCTTCTTTCCCTGGGCTCTGTAATGGCAGGAATTTTATCCTGAGCCAGCACTGTATACCCAGAATGCAGGACCTAGTATTTACTTGATACAGCGTAAACTGGGACAGGAGAGAGTAGACTACAGGTTTCCTTCTAGTTCTTAGGTTCTCTGGCTAGTAGTTTGTGAAAGTCATTTTCTTTACATTCTAGATTATCTTTGTGTTTTGTTGGATTTTGCACTTTTGTGGCTAATGAATTCTTACATGTATTTTCACTTTTATAATTTTTCTCCTAAGCCTCAAAAAAGGGGAAAAGACAAATGTTGCTATGTCAGAGTCCATGCAAAACTCACGGAGAGACTTTTAGGGAACTCTTCAAACTACAGTTGTTCTGCTAGTAATAAGAATTGTTAAATGAAGCAATTGGCATCCAACCCAATGTGATCCATTAAACAGGGACTCTACTCAATGCCATGGTGTTTTGAATACAGCCTACTATGAGGTAACCCTGTCATCACTGGAGCACAATTTGAAAGACCTCAGTGATCACATACTTTTTGAAATTTGTTCTTTGTAATGGTTGTCATAGTACATATCATACCACAAAATATCCAAGAAGCTCAAGCTGTGCCATATACAAAAGTGACTCTAGAATGGTGATCTCAGCTCTGTTGCTTATTAGAGACACATAGAGAGGTGTTTAAAAATACCCCTGCCTGGGCCTCACTCCCAGAGATCTTGATATAAATGTAGCATTAAAACCTTCCAGTGATTCTAATTGAATCACTACTTTTAAAAGGGAACTGCACAAAAGACACTTTCTTTTTAGCTGCTATACTAGAGCCAAGAAAAACACCCCTCTTATATTAATGGGCTTTCTGTAATTTTATGTTTGGAACAGTCATGGGCCTCTTTGGTCACATTTTTGGATGGCAGTTGTTTGCTTGTGAGGAGGGTCGGGATGAGCAGTGAAGGTCACTTTAAATGAAACTCCTTGACAGCCAAAGCTATCACCCTGCCCTTTCCTCGACAGCACATCATGCTGGTGCAGCGTCAGATGTCTGTGATAGAAGAGGATCTGGAAGAATTCCAGCTGGCTCTGAAGCACTACGTGGAGAGTGCTTCCACCCAAAGTGGGTGCTTACGGTGAGTGCTCCTGGCTGGGTGCAGCCCTTCTGGCCCCAGTTTAGATGAGGGCGGGTCAGGAAGACAGGCATTTGAGAATGCTCAGGTTGAACTCTGCCAAGGAATATTGCCCTCTGGGTGACTCCCCTTTGCAGAGTTTGAGTGTTTGTTGTCTGATCCTTGGATCTTAAGATGGTATAGAGACCCAAGGAAAAATGAAATGGAGAACAATTTGTATAAAAGGAGTTTCCGGTAGATTAAAATTTCCCCTTTGGCATCCAGGTAGCCAGGATTCACTTAAAATCATGTCGAGATGAGGTGAGACCTTCGCTCCATCTAGCCTTGATGGCAGTATATCCCGCGGCCTGCTGACCACTCTCCCATTATGAAATTGCCAGAGGTCTCTAGAGCTGTAATTTCAGATCTTATTGAAAAGCAGCAGTAGTAGCTCTTTCCTCCTTCCAAGGCTCCTAGTATCTGAGGCTACAGAAATATACTACACCTTTTGTGGAGTTTTTTCACTCTGATCTCTCTAATAAACAGCTGCTAGAATGACTTCCCAGAAATAATTGAAGAATTGCCTGAAGCAGGTCCCTGCAGTGACTCTAGTGACCATCTTACCAAATGCTGGGTGTGTATCCTGGCCCTACATTCATGAGGCCAGCAGAGCCCAGGATCCGTGGTACTGTTACTATTTGCTCCCCTTAGCTAAACACTCTGCCCCATGCACAGCATAATCTGTTCACTCGTACTGTGCTTCAGACCTGGCAAGTCTCCCTTTGAGAAGTATATACTCAGCTGCAGGTCTCTGCCAATTCCAGAACCCAATGCCAAATTCACCTTACCTTCAAAAAATTTTCCCAACTGTCACTGGTCAGCATAGATCCTTGCTGTAGTAGATATGGAAATTAAAACTAAAGCACAAATTGGCAGGAAAAAACTTTAATTAGAAAGTAAGGCTGGTGCACACATGAAATTCCAGCTTTCAGGAGGCTGAAGCAGGAGGATTTTGTTGAGTTCAAGGCCAGTCTGGGCAACATAGTTCAAAGCCAACCTAAACTACATAGGGAGGTCCTATATCCAAAATAAATAAGTAAATAATAAAAATAAGTACCTTTACCTTGAACTGAGAAAGGTCAGACAAGCCCTTAACAAAAGAGAGTAAGAAAAATTAAATAAAGGACTCCAGCTTGAGCAGCTGGAGGGAGCACACCTGGATTAAGGGGATCAGACTGGCCCACCCACAAAAGTGGAAAGGCAGCTTCTCAGGATTAGCTGAGATGGACCAGGGTCCACTTGATCATAGTCTCAGTCTGGTTTTATAGCTCTGGGATTTGCTTGGCTTGGGCGTGCTTGTGTTCGTGTGAACTGCTTCTCCTGGAATCCAGGGCATCCCATGGTTAGAACAGTGGCTGGAAGCTTCTGAGGTGAGCTGAATGCTCCTGTAAATCCCTTAGCACGGAGTCCTGAGGTTTTCAAGGAAGACAGTATTACATAACTTCAGTGTTAATCAACTTTGATTTGCCGATCTTTAAGCATACACTTCCGAAATGATTAACACACCTGCATGTAGAGGCAAGATGGGATTTGACCCAAAGTTTTAAGGTAACAAAGGATACAAAATGAAGACCACACTTTGTTCTGCTTTTAATTACATATCGGGCATCTGGAGGCCCAAGTGAAAAATCACATTTTTTCGCAAAAACTGCCTTTAGCAAAACTGTTCCTGACTGCCTTAGGGAAAAAAAAAAACAGAAATTACACTTCTGATAAGCAACGAGCTAAGGCCCCAGGAGCCTGTCCATCCCTTGTGCCTATGGTGGATTCTGACTATGTCACAACCAAATCTACCCTGGTTTTGTGAGGTTGCTTAAACTGCATTTCCTAATGATCTTCAAATATTGCTTTGGGAAAGCTCTCTAACAGATGTGCCTGTGTGTCGGTGTGCATCTGTGGGTGCATATAAACACATACTTCGTCTCTGAGCGCTTTGCTCTTTTCAGTGACTATATTTTTTTCATACTACATCAGTACATTACTCCAACTAAGAGGCTGGAAGCCTCCCATCCAGGGGGAAACGTGAAACACCAGCCGCATATGCGAGGGCTCCTGGTCGACTTCCTCCCTAGAGTATGAGCATTCACTTAGCCCCATTCACAGTGCACATCTTCTCAGTGGCGCCTTTGTGATAGGAACACAGGAACTGCCATGCTGCCACTGTCCTTGTGCTACTTCACATCAGCTCAGAAGGGCACAAATGAAAATCCCATTGTAGTTCTTTTATTTAAGTAAATCAAGAGGGATTTACAGAGCAAGAATATACGGAGGTTTTTAAAGCCCACTCATTTAAAAAAACTGAATAGTTGGCAAATGCAAACGAAGCTTGTTTATACCTTCCAGTGTGAACTTCAGAAAGTAAACTCTTTTCCTGTGAGGACATAGAGGTGATACAGTCTGTTTCAGGCCTGATGAGAGGTTTTATCTGTACAAAAAGAACACAAAAGTGTATTTTTCACAGTTCAGAAGCTCTGCTCCTGTGTGGGGGGAACATGCTCTGAAGCACTTGCACAGCTCCAGAGAAAGAAACAGGCTGTTGGAGAGGGAGAGAGTAGATAGATTTGTGCCATCTGCTGCGAACTCCATCCTCCAGTGTCCCTGAATTGCTTGGTCAGCTCCTGCTGTGAAGTGGGGGGAAGGAGAGAATCCTTTTCTGTAAGATAAATAGACTTCCTCAGCCTCTTCTTTACAAGACTGGTTTGTTTCTTAATGATTCTTCACTCACATCTGATTGCTGAGTCCTCAGCTAGTTTCTTTTATGGAATGTGGAGTTTATCACACACAGAACGAGCATTAGAGAATCACCACACAGAGATGGGATCTATGTGGAATAGATGTAATGCCACTGCGTCTAAGTTCAATTTTTCAGATGTACCAATTAATCAAATGCAATTCTCTACCAGAGTCAGTGGATGAATGGTCAAATACCATTGGCTTTGACACACCCAGCACAATCACTTTGTCCTTTGCTCGTAGAATAAAGCTCTGGTAATTGTCAGACTTTTGCAGTTTCTTCTCCCATGATCACCATGATTAGACAAAGAATGCCGTCATAAAATAAAATAGTAACTGTTGACAACTTACAAAACCTGTTTTGCATCCATTTTCTTAGTTTTTCCAATAACTGTCAGAGGCATAAATTATGTCCAGTTTAGAAGGAAACAGGCTTGAATGGGTCATACAACTTTTTTACATTTATCCAGCTCCAAAGCCCATGTCAAATCCCCCCTGTCAGTATTTGGTCATCCTTCAACTAGAAATTCCTGAACTCTCTGTAGTTAACCAGGGGTAGAATGAACAAAATTCTTGTCCCAACTACAAGACAGCTTTGCTTTCTTAAATTCAGGCACTAAATTACAGAGGATTTTACCTTGTGATTTGACTTAGTATGGGGGATTGAACCCAGGGCCTTTGCACTGATATATATATATAACTTCATATCGTATCAGCTTCATATATATCATCACCTCTTGATTGTTTTTAAATTTTGAGACAGGGTTTCCCTAAATTGCAAAATTTTCCAGGCTGGGCTCAACCCAGTTGTGATCGCCTGTCTCAACCTCTCCGAGTGCTGGGGTTATAGGCATGTGCCACCATGCCCAGCCAAGGGTTTTTTTTTTAAAGTTAGTGAAAATTTAAGCAGATCATTTGTGTAGACCAATGTGTGACATACACAGATACACACAAACACACATTTCCTACTGGGTTTTTTATTTATTTATTGTCTTTTGGAGACAGGGTCTTGCTGTGCAGTTCAGGCTGGTCTTGAACTCACTTTGTAGCCCAGGTTGGCCTCGACCTTGCAGCGATCCTCCTGCCTCATCCTCCTGAGTGTCAGGATTACCGATATGCGCCACCACACCTGGCTCACAAATTTATTATTTATAGTAATTTATAAATATTAAAAATGTATTGCTTCCAGTTTTAGAGAGTGGAAAATCCAAGATCAAGGCACCAGCAGCTTCAGTGTCTGTTGAGGAGCTCTTCCTCATAGATGGCCCATCTCTTTATACCATCAGCTTGGGGGTGGGCATCAATGCAAAAAGTTTGGACAACACATACTTTCAGACTATAGCTATCTCTAATACTTAGTATATATTTTCCATGATTGATGCTTCTTTTTAAACTTATTTCATAATCATGAAGGCTTCTTTATCCACTTGGCAGAAGGAGCTAACTGAATAAATGTGTAATACATAGTGTGTTTTTAGAACCATGACTGACAGGAGAAAGAATGATTTTTGCTTTCAAAAGTCTTAGGATATAATTGTGGAAGTAAGATGCCAATGTATGAAGGTAGTAATCTATTTAAAGTTATGTCTTGGCCTATTCACAGCTATTAAAATTATTTCTGAATTCACTCTCAGCTATGAAATTCCAGAACTTGAGTGTGTTCAAAACTTTATGTCAAGGGCCTAGGAACACAAAATGTGGATTATATTATAAGAAAGAACCCTCACACTTCCTTAAGAATTGCTGGGTATAGTGGCATACATCTGTTGTCATCCTGGCACTCAGGAGGCTGAGGCAAGAGGTTCACCTCAAGTTTGAGGCCAGCCTCAACTACACACTCAACCCTGACTCATTAAAAAAAAAAAAAAAACTAATGGGAAGGTCCATTGAATCATTAATCAGAAATCAGTTACTTCCACAGATAAAATAAGTGGTAGTCAGAGTTTGAAGGGAAAAATGTGAGGACTTTTGTGCCTTTTCTTCACAAAAAGGAGCTAGGCCTCATGAATTAAGGCAGGGCACATGCAGGGAAAGGCAGAAGCCAAAAGAAAGGAAGAGTCCTGTCCAATCTTCACTGCACTAGCACCCACATTCCACAGACCAGGATGCTGGAGGAGAGTAAGGGGCACACGGTTCACACACAGTGCCACAGCTGCTAAGTAGTGAATAAGGGGAGTTCTGTGGGGTCAGTCTTTAAACTACCAACAGGTACCACCATAATGTCCTCTCTAAAATCCTTCAGAAGTTTGAATATAATGCTCAAATGTTGTGAATTTCTTAGAGACTTTTGGCTAGTCAGGAAAATGAAAGGTCAAGATATATACTAGTGGGTATTTAATGTAATAATGCAAGCTACTTAGTTTGTAGGAAGCACTTAAAATGCTAGGCTATTTGAAATTTGATCCTAAAACAATCACACATGGACTGAAATTTGTCCATTACACCGTTTGGTTACCTTTGGAAATTACAGGTGCATTTGAGACGGTGCTGTGAGATGTGGATTTTGTTCCCTGGAGAAAGTACATATGCACATTCACTGGCTGGTCATGTCTGAGGTTTTAAAGGATCCTTCAAAAAGCTCATCCATGAACTCTTTAGGATGAGACCATCTAAAGTCCACTTTGCAGTCAATTCTTATGATCCTAAGAAAAACCAAAAGTTGAATAATACTTGCTACGTCATACCTTAATGAACCAAATTAGATAAACAGCTATGAAAAACACCGAACTACAGGCAAAGAGCTAAACAAAAATGTATTAAAATTCCTGTGGATGGTTACTGCCACCTGCTGGTCACACTTCACTAAATTTCAAATTTACATTAATCCACTGCAGTATTTTTAACGGTAAAATCTTTGTTGTCTGTCAACTCAAAATCCTGTAGTTTTTTTTTTAACCTTTTATTTCTTTATTAATCTGAATATATTGTTTAACAGTTGGCTAAAAAACTGTCCTTTCCGAATTAAGTTTTTAAGGCCTCCTAAGTTTATGAATGCATCCCCTCGCCCTTTGCTTCAGCATGGATTCGGCCCTTGTCTCTCGCCTTAGCTCCCACTCCCTGCCTAGTTCTCCTGTCTGCTCTGTGTGACCGTTCTCTGCTCATTCCCCACACAGTCCTCGGCAGGGTCCTTTGACACACAGCTCCAGCCATGGTACCTTCCGTTTGAAATCCTCCCAGGGCTCCATTGCCATAGGATTAAATCCACAGACTTCATCTCAGCTTGTATTTTGGGCCAGTCTCCTCTCCTTGCTCCTCCAAAACACAGGCTTTTAGGTGCATGGGGATAATCAAAAACTAGAAGGAACAAGTTTGTCTTCTTCAAATTGGAAGAGGAACTTTTAAAAACAGTAATTATCGCCAGAATTTGAACTCTCAGATTTGATCCAAAGTTGTGTGTGATGAGTATGTGTTCGTGTGTGTGTACAAAAGAGAAAGAGGAGCATTATACACCAGCAAACAGAAGGCACAGAGCAGAGCACCAAACAAGCCCTGCGCAAGTGGAGAAAGGTTGGGAACTTGACACGAGCTGCAGTGGTTGACAGGACCAATCCATGGAGCTACATCTGAGTACAAGGGCAGGTGTGCAGATTCTTACTTTTATGAACTCTGGTATGATACATTCAATAAATCAAACAAATGAGTAAAATTTATGGAAGTTGTATTTGTGATGTCTAGAGTACGCAGAGACTGCATGACACCAAGCTGGGAAACAAAACAAATTTTATGCCAAACAGACATTGAACTAATCAATTCCTGACAAGCCTATTCGATTTTCGGCAGCATCTTAGGTTGTTTCTTACGTGAGTAGATAAACTTCACATCACACGTGAAGAAGTTGCTAGTGGCTTCTTTCACTTCCAGGGCTCATCAGGCCTTTTATTTTTCATTTCAGTATTTCAATACAGAAGCTTTCAAATGAACCTCGCTACATAATTTATGAGTTCTGGGAGAACAGCAGTGTGTGGAATAGGTAAGCTATGTGCAAAACTGGTTTGTCAAACCAGGAAAGGGCAATATAAACGATGACATTTTTCAGATTTGTAGGAAACCTTGCATTCTGTTTACCTCACCTTAAAACATGTCTTGCCCGTTACTCTGAATCTCACATTTTTTAGAAGGGTCTCACTATGTTGTTCAGGCTGGCCTCAAACTTGTGCATAACCTCTTGCTTCAGCCTCCCAAGTCTTAAGCTTACAGGCATGCACCACCATGCCTGGCTGCTGAATCCCACGTCTTTAAGAATTTATTTCATGGATTAGAAATCACTTCACTCTTGAAGCACAGATACCTTGGATTGATCCACTCTGAGTTAGAGTATTTTACTGATGCTTTCAAACAAGTAGAATTAGATACAGGTCATGGGTATCTAAAGAACTTGAATGTGGTGAGGACACAGAGCTTTATAAGCATAGTGGTTATTATTTTTAGAGTAAAATTATATATAATGGCTAAGATACTCATAACTTTTCCAAATGTCTTTAAACACTATAAATAAAGGTGAAATTTGGCACATCAGCAAAAATAAAGCAAGTCAATTATGGAATTTAAAAATGATTAGTAATAAGTAACAAATTTATAAATCAAAAATGGGAGGAAGTAAATTTTTGCTATTCTAAGATTATACAAAGTTCCAGATGGTTTAAAATAATACAGAAAATATAACTTTCCAATGAGTCAATGTTTGGGAGTATTAAATATGACAGTGAGAGTTAGTAGAACACCTGCAACTTTATCTGAAACACATTTTACCTTAAAACTTCATTTAATAGCTTCTAAAAGGCACTTGGAGGGCCGGAGGAGCACAACTCAGTGCTAGGACACTAGCCCAGTGTCTTGGGGCCCAAATTCCATCCCCAAGTTCAGTTTCCAGCACCAAAAGAGACAGGGGACACTTTGTGTAAAGATAAAGGCAGAAAGACCCCACTGTACCACAGGCACAGACTAGAGCCTTGAAGCACCAGTCAACCGTATGCATCTAGGTCTATGCTCTAAGATGGATGATTTCTATTTCACTTTATTCTAAAGGAATGGAAATATATAGTCCCTTTTCTTGGTTGTCCTATTTTCATCATTTCTTACTGAAATTAAAGTCCACCTTCTATTATCCTGATATTCCTATCTTAAAAGACGTTTTCTTAATTTCTGATGACCAGTACTAAGTTATTCCTGACTCTGTTGTAAAGCTAGATAGCTATTAAAGCAAGTCTCTATGGAGGCAGTTAATACAGATCAACTAAAACTTGGCCATTTTGATTTGATCTCTGCTGCACTCTACTTAGGTTGTAAATAAAAATGTATAACCTCAACTTATAATCATTTATGCAGCCACCTTCAGATGAATTACAGCAAGACATTCCAAAGAAGTAATGTGGATTTCTTGGAAACTCCAGAGCTCACATCTACCATGCTAGTTCCTGGTAATTATTCTGGGTTCTTAGCGCTTCTACAAATTTTGTATATTACCTGTTCTTTTTTAAAAATACTATGTTCTTTCTCCATAAACATCAGTGATACTATTTCTTTATATATTATTAATTTGAAGTTAGGGAAAGGAAAAGAGATATTTATTCTTTTGCCTTAAATCCTTAGTTGCCCCATTTATATTCCTGGGTATAGTAAATGTATCATTAGAACTGTGCTGGTCACCTTCAACATTTTAATGAACTTGTACCAGTCAAACTGTAGTATTCTGAAACATTTTTAAATCTTTTACCACATTGAATTTAGTATGTTGAATACAATTTGAAATAAATGACTGATGCTTATTACAATTATGTTAGACATAATTTTTGGATAATAGCTGCTAATATTTATAATTGGAGGGGGAAAAAAAGCAAGCTTTGAAATAAAATTGTCTAAGAAATTTGGCCTGGCCAAAGTTTAAAGTAATTGAGAACCAAAATTCTTCTGTTCTTATACCCTTTTAGTTACCATAAATACATATGTTTAGAGAGTATTACAGTGCACTTGACCCCAGGCTTAGTGATGTGCTTAGCCTATCTGAGCTGGACTTCTAAATAGGCACTGTGCTGGAAGCTCAAAGAGTTCAAAGTAAAAATGCAGCCCCTATGTATAAAATTCTGTCTGTCCAGTTTGAAAGGAATACTTGCAAACCAAATGTTTGCAGGGAAAAACAGCTCAGGGAATAAAATTGTTGTTCAAAATAATATAGATTTAGTATAACAGTTAATCTAACAGTTTTTATGGATGAAGTCTCAACTGCAAGGTTGAGACTATCATTATGAAGGCATTTGAAGAGTAGTCTGGAGTCAGTGAAGATTTTGAGACAAATTATGACATGCTCCAACTAGTAACTGCCAGGAGGGACAAAGGCTGACATTAAGTGGAGAGAGATTAACCAGGCAAAGCCAGGGAAAAAAAGCCCCAGAACTAGGAGCCGGCCAAAAAATTTGGGACCCTAGTTGCAGATGCAGATTTTAGCACCATGATGGTTAGGTCTGGCTTAATGAGAAAATATGAGGGTAAGAATAAAATATCTAAGAAAAAGCCTTGTGGTGCCCTTCTATAAAAGATTGGTGAATATACAAAAGCCTCCATTATTAAGGAAACTGAGGGCCACTAACCATGTATCAGTGCAGTTATTTAAATACAGAATGACCCAAAATTGCATTTTTTCATTAATTTTATAACAGGAAATATAAAAGTGAGTTTTATCAAATTTATTCAACATAAGAATCAGTTGAAATGACACATGCCCGAGTGATGCACTGAGTAAACTGTTAAGTGGTTAAAGGAGAATCATCGTAGAGTATCAAAGAGAGAACTGCAAGGGACAGCCTTCCTCTGGGGCACTGAAGCTGGTACTGAATGTTGGATTTGACAAGATCGCTGCTCAGAAAAAATTTTCAAATAAAAACTTGAAATTTCACAGAAATTTTACGTTGATGGATTGGAGTACAAATAGAGGATGAGAAAGTAAACTCTGAAATTAAAACCAGATGACAGGACAGGATGATCAAGTGTAAAAGCTCTCAAGTTGGTTGACTTACGATTTGAGATTGAACTCTAGTTGTCAGCCCAAGTGGTTCACTGGTAGAATTTCTCTGCCTTATAGCTCAAATTTAATCCTCAAATAAGAAAACAATGACTATGGTTGGAAATTTTTCAAGGTTCACACATGCACTTTATATCAGAAGCTACCTCAGCTTAAGGAAAGGTGCAGCTGAGGGTAGGTGACAGTTAACAGACGTCTGCCACTGCCTTCAATTCACTTATTCAGGAAGTTTTTACTTAGCTAACACTGTTCTAAATAGGGAGAAAAGGCCTAGAGTATAAACTGTATACATATAACCACTGCAGCCTGCGTACCCAGGACACAGGAAAATGAGACTGATGCCTGTCGTATGCCCATATGACTTCCAATACCACCTTATCAGACTGCTTTGTGCATTTTTGTGTTATATGGCTGTATAAAAGGAAAACAAAAGTAAATTTAGGCCTAAAATGAAAATCTTTTTAAGCAGCAGCTATCACATTTAGAAACACAGGATGGGTAGGTTTTTACTTTTAATTCAGAAATTAAGATTTCTAATAAGATTGCTTTACCTAAGATATGTCTAAAAAGAAGTAAAACAATTCAGTCAGACTGCATCCAGATATAAAAATATAAACTGAAATGTATTCCTGTAATTCCCAAGTTTAAAAAAATCAGTCAAATGAAACATACAGGATATAGCAGCCCGGGCTCATTAGCCATCCAGACAAGAGTTGAGACTCCATTTGTGGGAGAATATCCCCTTGGATAAGAGAAAGGCCTGTGTTTATAAAAAAAAAAAATGATACACAAGAAAGTAAGCTCCTGTTGCAAGTTACTTAAACTGCTTCGTAAGCCAAGTTTTATACCTTTCCATTTCATTGGTCCTTTCTGTTTGTCCACTTATCCATCCCATCAGCTGTACTTCTCTACCACATCTGTCTTGGGGATATTTATATTCATGGGAAAGGCTTTTCAGTATTAAAATACAGATACACTAGAAATATTATTCACAACACATCCACTTGATTAACCCCAACCTTCCTGAAATTTCTACATAGGAGTAACATACATATTTCCTAACTATTGCCAGTAGTGGGTAGCTTCAAACAACAAAATGATTCCATCATCAGATTATTCCATGGCCAAGATAAGCCCCATTTATAACAAAAATCTTGAACTGCAGCATGCCCAGAGAGAAGGTACACAAAATAATCACACAGGAAGAATTCAATCTTGTCTCAAATAGTCTTGAAATGGTGACTAAAAGATAATTATATAGAACAAAGGTGGGGCTAAGTGCCTCTTCATAATCTGGATTTTGTTTGTCCAGAAAGTTGTTTTTGTATCTCAAAAAAATGTCTTTCTCTTTTCAGCTTCATGGTGGATTCTGAACAACTAGATATTCCTAGACATTTTCATTATAGTTTCTAGTGCAAAACAAGTGTTCTTATCTAAATTGTCAATTAGAAAATTTCTCTGTGGTTGTTTATGGTATACTTTCATTTAATATATTTACCCTAAGTGTGCTCTTTTAAAGTATATTCTATAAGTTTATTACGTGTATGAATTTTAGATTAGTTTTCAAAGGTCTCTCTTCTCAGTATTTGATGCTGATTGCTTTGCTACATTGTAACCAACCTAAAACATTTAGTAACAAAACCCTAATGTGATAAAACTGCATACATAGGAATAAAATAGTGAAAAAGAAATTATGATACAGAAAAAAATACTTAAATAAAAACTCTTAGTGCATTACTTCATAGGACAGATTTTGTAGATAAACACTATCAGTGTTTTGTGATATTAGTAACAAATCTGTGAATGAAGCTTATTCTTCAACAATGCATACTCTATACACACAATTCTATGATTATTCTTTTTTGAACATAAAACAACCTTATTTGTAACCTATCTCAATTCATCTGTGTCCAGCTGGTTTTTTACAAAAGCACAACCCTATGACAGGATATGACATAGTAATTAACACTATTATAATCATTTATTTGTACTACAATTCTCTATAAGTTAAACATTAATCAAGCAAGTAAGAGACCTTTATTTTGGGGAATCTAGCTCAAATTTTATGGCACATAAGATCCAGGTAGCTTACATTCCCTATGAGGACTACACATTTGCATTTTGAGTAATGATTTCAAAATATAGTATTTAAAAAATAAATTTTAACCCAAATGAATAAAAAGGGAATATAAAACAAGCACAAAACTTCAGAACAAAAGACACTTAATTTCCAGTATCCACACTGAAGGGACTAAAACTATGTTCCTTATATATTTTATATTATATATTTATAAAATATATAAAATAAGGGACATAAATGAAATTAAATGTTTTTAATAAAATAAAGTTTTACTTAACTCCTGCTAATGGAAATACAGTTTACAATATGGAAAGAAATTTCTTGCCATGGTATTCTTTAGTCCAAATTCCACTGAAACCATCTGCCTTCAGGGTAAAACCCTGTTTTTCTATTTTTTCACTGTTAGAAAACTTGGGGGAAAAGAAAATGAATTAAAATTTTATTTCATAAATGTAATATTTGACATAAAGTATCTTCTCAAACTAATTTATGGAATGTTAACTTTTATTAATCCCTTTCTCTACTTTCACTCTGCAATCAGGCTAAATAAAATTAAATGTTATCATAATGTCTTTTAGATATAAGTAGTAAATTTTGACAAAGACTGTGTGTGTGTGTGTGTGTGTGTGTGTGTGTGTGTGTGTGTTTGGTCAATCCTGAAGATGACAAGCATTATGAAACAATACCTGGCTCAGTATTTTTAATACATATACAAAGCAGAGAACAATGTTAATGGAGATGTACAGTGATTATTCAGACAAGCTACACATATGTACAAAGGCAAGGAGGTAAGAGTCTGCAGTCTCACTCTGATTACACGTAGTAAGAAAGGATTAAAAGACTTCAAAACCTACAGGACTTTCACCATATAAACTCTTTTTGGAAACAGTTATAAATGGTTTCAAAAGTACAGCTTTTATCAGTCATAATACTTATGGTTGGTCCATTTCACTATCCAACTCTAACAGGCATATCAAGTCTTTTGGGTACAAGGCAGTTCCCAAAGGAACTTGATAGTATGACTAAAAACAGGAATCTGCCCAATAATAGTATTAAATTGAAAAGCTCTTTGGATTGTAAATTGGAATAAATTATATCATATCTTTTAAGCTAGAGTCAAATGAACTTAAGAACAGGCAAATAATGAAGCAAACCAATTTAATTTATGATAATTCTGACCCCAGTGCTTATATACATATTTTGTGTATATTTGTGAGAGTATGTGCTTATGAATATGTGTTTACACACACACACACACACACACATTGGAATCTATAGTAAAAAAGGACAACAGTAGGGCAAACAATTGAAAAACTGAGCCCCAAGTATAAACATCCCATGTTAATAAAAAAATTTACAAAATAATTTACAGATAATAAGTTTTCCCTCTATAAGAAAAAATAATCCTATTTTCTGAGAAACAAGCATTGAGCCAAGATGAGAAAGCTTTCATGGACTAAAAGGTCAATGTGTAAAACAAGCCCATAAAATAATGAAAAAAAAGGTACTGGTTTTAGGACTTTACATTCAATGAAAATAAATTTTCTGTCAAGTGATGGTCTTGATGCCTTGTCAAGAGATCTAGGGATCCAAGAGAATAGGAATAGGGAGAGTTTATACTTACCTTTATATTAGCAATTTTTTTACACTAAATCCAAAGAAAACTATTTTTATAACAGTAACACTCACAGTTAAGACTTGCAGGAGAGTTACTATATAAAATTTCTAGGAATTAAAAGTTTGAACCCCAAATTTCTTTATCTATGTATGTTCTTGTTATAAGAAATTATAGAACTAAAACTTAATGCACCTCAATTATATGCACATGCCTAAATTCTTCCTCTTTTGTAAATAAAAGCTGAAAATTTTTGCAATTTCTCAACTTCTGTTCATATGGTCTGATTAGTATTAAAAATAGCAACTATTTTTCAACTTCAGTTTCATTCACTGCCATTTTTCACATCAATCTCTTCTAGTAATTATTAATCTAAGACAGTGGTATTTATCAAAAACCTAGAGACCAATAAATCATATATTCAAAAAGAAATACCTACTTAAAAATTCTCCCTACTGTCATTGACAACTATGTATTGAATATCTTGAATCATTCTACACCTCTAGAAAGAACACAATGATCTGCTCAAGAGCTAGTATGAAACCAGTGGGAAATAGAAAAGAAACTTTTAAAAGCAAGAAGAAATTATGTACAAATACTTTATATTTGAGAATCTTTACAGCTTACATTTCTATTCCATTATTACAACTCGGGAAAAAAAATTTGCAAGTAGCATGCAAATTATAAATACAGTCTTCCCACTTCACTAGCCAAATTCCTACTTTCCACTCTTTTGCAGGAATCTGTTTACAAAGCTGATTAGAAAATTCTTCATAGTTTAAAATATCTCTTTCTCATTTTAGCAGAAGCCAAATAGCCAGCCATCAAAATTTAAAATAAATTGAATGTTGCAGTCAATTACAATTACTGTTACTAGGTCCACTTCATTTGCTGGTGTTCAAAATATAAAACAAATAATTCATTATCTTGAAATTAATCTGTTTTTAAAATGCTACTTAAAACTTTGGTTGTTTTCCTGTAACAAAAAAGAAAGAATTGATTTAGTGATTAGATTAGTTGAACTCAGTTTTTACAAATTACTTCTCAAAACAAATACTGTGAATCTGCTTAGCGTTTACACATCTAAATGCATGTTACTATAGGAACTCTTAAAGTGGAATTGTCAAGAAAAGTTCTGTGTCAGTAAACCCATGTAATTGATTTTTAAATATATTAAAGTGTATTTGAAACCTGTTGTTCTGTTTCTGTGGTACACAGTTTATGCATGCTATTAATGCATAAAGCAAAAGTAAACAATGCTAATGTATGTTTGTTCTAAATAAAGCACGCATCAAACATTTATTTACAAAATAAAGTATCATAAACTAGAAAATGTGAGCATGCAAATGTGACATTCTATACAGTATGAAAGTTTATGTTCTCACAGACGAAGGATTATATATTCCGAAGATCTCTGAACAGGTAAGAAAATTCAAGTATAAGCAAGTACATTTTTCTTCATTAAATATTACTTTGTGAGAGGTATTATGAAAACATTGTAATTCTTGATTTAATTTTTTAGAAAGAATTGGCTAGGGATATCTAAGTGAGTTTACATTATGAAATACTAATATGTTATAACATTATGAAATACTAAAATAACAACATAGAGTTTTTAAAAATTATAACTAAGGAAATAAATCCTATAAATTTCCAAGGGCTAATATCTCCAAAATGGAAACAGGAGGTAGTATTCTGTATCTCACTGATCCATTCTTAGCATACCTACATTCTGAGTCTCATCTCAACACAATCCTGGTTACCTTTGCTTACATAAAATACCGTTTATTAAAACTCTTAAAGAAAAATTCTAGCCAAGTGTTAAGACAGAGCATAAAGGATATAAGTCATTTAGTGAGAGCAAAAAAAGAGATTGATATCATCCTAAGCACTCTCATATGTTATTATATTTAATCTTGAGACCAGAGGTTATCATTTTTATCTGCAATTGCAAAACTTTGACTTAAGAAAGGTTAACTGACTTGCCCACTTCTGAATACCAGTACACCAAGCTGAGTTACAATTAGAACCCAAATCTGAAGCCAAAACCCATGTACTTTCCAACAAATATCCCATAAGACATGTATTTATTATATGTGTTTACTTGGATGGAATTTGATGGGGTGACACAGAAATATAAAGAACTCAGAATAGCAAAGACAAATTTAAGAAAAATAACAAAGATGACTTGTGTAGCTGTTTTAAAACTAAACAAATTCAATAGAGAAGCCATCAACAGACTATATATTTCTTGAGAGATTTCAGAGAACCATTCTTTCAACAAATATTACTAGAATAACTGGATATACATATTGAAAACATAAAACTTGATCCCCACCTTGTATGATACAGTAAAATAAATTCCAGGTGGATTATAGAAATTAATTGAAAAACAAAACAGAACTTTTAAAGTATTGGATGATATTTTTATGACTTTTCAATAGAAAATATTTCATAACTAAAATATAACTTCCATTATTATTCTTGCATAGAGTAATAATTATTTCACAATAATGAATTTTACTGCACATTTGAATTTTTGTGGTTTTTCTGGATTATTAATATTTTACAGTAAGAAAAGTTGGGCCGGGGAGATAGCTCAGTGGCACGAGTGCCTGGCTGGAAAGTGCACGGCCCTGAGTTTGATTCCCAGTACTAAAAAAAACACCAGCCTGGACTACATAGTGAGACTCTATCTACAATAAGAAAAGTTAAGAACCTACAAGTAGAATAAAAAATGTTAAAGATAAATAATTGTAATACAATATTACAATACAAAATCCAAAAACTACTTACTAGTGTTTGAAGTACAATGGGATGATCAGGCAGAAAGTCTGGTTTTTTTCTGCAGATGGAAACACTTGAGAGTTTCAATAGGAAATCTCTGCTGTATTTAATTCTCTCTGCAGATATTAAACATTACATACAATGTTATAAAACATCAAATTCAGTGGGGTAGGGTGATGCACTCCTGTAATGCCAGCACTCTAGAAGGCTGAAGCAGGAGGAGACAAGTTCGACTCAGCCTGGGCTGAGCAACTCAGCAACTTAGTGAGACCCTGTCTCCAATTTAAAAATAAGGGGCTGAGGACATAGCTCAGTGTGAAGGCCCTGAGTTCAATCGATCAATTAATTAAAGTTCAAGAAACTATGCTGGATCACATTTTGGCTCATTTTTACTGGAAGTAGCTGAAATAGCCATTGTTTCTAAAATGATTAGTAGAGCATATGCAAAAGAAAAGAAGGAAAAAGCTCTGGAAACCATCTACGACCTTTAATTTTCCATTTACATGGAAAGGAAGCAGGAGTAATTTAAGAAAAACGTAAGAAAGCACTGGTTATTTTTTGGTACCAGAAACAGAACTCATGACCTCACATTTGCCAGGCAGGTGCTGTGCCGCTGAACTATATCCCTGGCCTGTGAAAGAATTGTTTTCATGAAACTGATAATGCAGGGCTGTTTTTGACTGGTTATGCAGGTCTTGTAAAATAATTTTGTATTATAAAGTATAAGAAAAGTAATATCTACCGGTCAATTCAGGACTTGCCAAAATGGAACTTTGATGAGTCTGTCCAACCTCAGTAAATACTAAGACTTAATATAATCAAAACAACTTCAATTCAAGAACCGCTTATTATGTATCTATTGTGTCTTGAAAACTATACTAGATAAAGGCAAAACAAAATCCAAGTGAGAGCCGCCATATTCAAGTGGAACAATGATTAAGATACAGGACCTGCTGACTTCTCATCAGAAATGACAGCCAAGACATATTACAATACTGTTAAAGTATAGTGGAATAATATTTTTGAAAGAAAAGAATTGGCACTGAGGGTATATATCAGGGGTGAGAGTATTTGCCTAGTATGCACAGGGCCTTGGATTTCATCCACAGCACTTCCAAAACAAGTAAAAAGTAAAAAACGTTAACTGAGAACCCAAATTCTGATATCCACAGTACAGGGGTGGGAGAGCCTATTAGAATGCACATAAAGGTATATACAGGTGAAAGGAAGCTAAAACAGTAATCACATATAAATGAAAAGTGTGACTTTTCTTTCAACAAAATTTTATTTATAAAAATAGTCATCTGGCTTTCCAGCTGTAGTTTTCTGGCCCTTATATTAAATATTATACTAAAGGTTAGAAACTGACAGAGTGGATTTAAAAAGAGGACCTTATTATATGATGTTCACTAGGGATATACATTAATGATAAAGACACAGTGATGTTGAAAGTAAATGTATGTAAAAAGATGTATTGTGCAAAGAAGTAATAATAAGGCTGTAGTGACCACCTTATTTTCAGAGAAAATTATCAATGTGCTGTGTCCAATAACCAAGTTTTGAAATGTGGAAAGCAAAATTTAACAGAAATAAAAAGGGAAATAGACATTTCCACAATAACAGCATGTAAGATAAAAACCTCTTTCAGCAGTTGATAGAATTAGACACAAAAAAGTAAAAAGATAAATTTGAACAATATTATCAACCACTTTGATTTAGCTAACATTTACAAAAACTATACTGAAAACTGAAAAATACCTTATTCTTTTCAAATACTGTACAGTCAAGATACTAGACTATAAAACAAGCCTCAATAAGTTGGAGAGGTTTAAAATAACACAAACTGTATTCTCTAACAAAATTAAATTAGAAATCTATGATAATTTTTTAAAGTGTATTGGAAATTAACGTATTTCAACAATTCTGCAAGATAAAATAATCAGCAAATTAAAAAATATTTCAAACTGAATGACAATCAAATAGTGTTAAAATTTAAGGATTATAGCTAATACCCAGCTTCTTCAAGGGAAAAAATTCTTATTGTAAGAGTTATAGTCCATTTGTGTTGTTATAACTGAATACCTGATACTGGACAGAACAGAAGGACAACAGGTTTATTTGAGTCAATAATTCTGGTGGCTAGAAAGTCTAGCGCCTGGCAAAGGCTCCCTGGCTGCACCATAACACGGCAGGCGGCATCACATAGCAGGAAATTAGCATTAGAAGGACTGAGGGGAACTTCCAGACTTGCTTCCTTCCTTCTTAAGTACTTATCTAGTACCCATGAATCAGAACTCTAACAGGACAGCAGTAATCCATTTTTAAAGGCCTAATCACCTTCTTTAAAGGCCACACCACTTCAAATAGCATTATACTGGTGAACTAAGCCTAAACATGAGTTTTGAGAGGGAGAAAGCACTTTGGGGCCACTTGTTAGGCTATAAAATAGACTCCATAAATTTAAAAACATTAAAATCATATAAAAAGTATCCTCTAAGACTACAATGGAATGAAACCAGAGTTGAACAATAGAAAACTGGAAAATTATGTGGAAATTATTCCACTGTTAAATAATCAACAGAACAAGAAATAACAGAGGACTCAGAAAGCATTTGAGACAAATGAAAACAAAGTCACAATATACTAAAACTTATGGGATGCAGCAAAAGCAGTGCCCAGAGTATTTCACAGCTACATAAGCTAACGTTTAAAAAGGAGAAACTAGCCTGTAATTTCAGCACTCTGGCAGGCTGAGGCAGGAGGATCACAAATTTGAGCCAAACCTGGGTAATTTAATGATTAGCAACACCTTATCTCAAAATTAAAAATAAAGACTGGGAATGTAACCCAGTGTGAAGGTCCTAGTTTCAATCTCCAGAACTGCAAGGAGGAGAAGGGGGCATGTCAAATAAAATATCTAACCCTAAACAATAAAGAACTAGAGAAAAAAGCAAACTACATAAAAAGCTAGAAGAATGGATGAACCAGCAAAGACCTGAGTGGAGATATATAAACTAGATAGTATAAAAATAATAAAATCAAAAATTTGCTATTTGAAAAGATAAAAATTATGCAACCTTTACCTTGCCTGAAAAACAAAGAGAAATGACTCAACTTCTAAAATCATGAACAATTATATTCTATCCTAAAATTCTGTTGAAATAACTCATTGGCTCTAAATAACCTTATTTTGTTCTTAATGTTAGAAAGAAAAGCATTCAGTCCTTTCCCAGAAAGTTAAAAAATCATACCACAGCGACATGTGTGCACCCAGTTTATAGCACCACAATTTGTTATAGCTAAATCTTGGAAACAACCCAAATGCCCATCCACTGAGGAATGGATAAAAAAGATGTGATATTTTTATACAATGGCATATTGCTCAGCCATAAAAAAGATAAACTCGGGGCTTTTGTACGTAAATGAATACAACTAGAGACCATACTCTTAAGTGAAATAAATTGGACCCACATGTGTAAACATCATATTGCCTCCCTAGTGTAGGAACCTGAAAGAATAAGCAAAACTCAAAATGTACAATAGATGACAGGAAAGGGAAAGAAATTGCTCAAAGGAGGAAACTGAAATGAGAGAAAGAAGAAAAAAGAAATAAGGCAAAATATAAATATATGTATGAACAGCTGTGATAACTGCATTGCTGATGTCTGATGGTATATATTGAAAGGAACAGTTAATGCTTAAAATTTTTTATGTTCTGATCAACTTTGCATGCTTATAATCTGGTAATCTGAGCACCTGATTTGAAGGTAACAGTATGCAATGGAACTACCATGGTGAATTCCTACCAGCTTGTCTAGTGAAACTCTGTATTATCTCTAATGTTTTGTCTAATAATTACTATCTTATTCTCTTTAATGGTTTGAACAATCTTACATTCTTACATCTGGTAATCTGAGCACTGTAGTTGAAGATAACAATATGTAATATAACATCCACTGGTAGTTTGTATTATTTTGTCTTAAAACTCTCTTTTACTTTAAACATCCTTGCTTTGGTTTGCTTATGTTTGTGATGCTGGTATGCTGCTATTGTTCTACTTTTTTTCTCATTTACTACTCTCTTTAAAATAAAATTTAAAAAAAGAAGTATTCAGTCTTTCATTGTCAAGCATATTAGCGGTTCATAGATAACCTTTATCTATGAACTTTTAAGTTTTCTATTATTTATCAACCACTGCTTCTCACTTGTTAAGATATTTTATCAGGAAAAGGTATTGGATTTTGTCAAATGCTTTTTTTCTGCATTAATTGAGATGATCATGTATTTTTTGATCCCCATTCTGTTAATATGGTTTATTATTGATTTGCCTATGTCACAAAATTGAACCAGGGGCTGGGGATATAGCTCAGTGGAATAAGCGCCTGCCTAGCAAGCGCAGGGTCCTGAGTTTGATCCCCAGTACCACAAAAAAACAACAAAAAAAACCAAAATTGAACCAGTATGCATATCAGCTCAGAATTTTATATGATATATAAAATAACAAAAATTAAATTCCACTTTAAGCTATTGTTATTCTACTCTATCCTTTAGAGCTGTCAAATTGATAGACTGACTAATATGGAAAGAAATAAACCTAAAATTATAATAGAATTTATTTTATACATAGGTATATAACTAAGCAACAAAGCAATACTAATTTTATACATATAATAATATATTCTGTCATGAAGTTAGGGAATTAGGGTGAAATTTTACCTTTTTTAACTGGAGACTGATTTTGCTGCTCTTCATTAAGACCTTGAGAAAAGGCTTGCTTTCCATTCACCTTACACTGTTGGGCAAGAAATAAATGTATTTTTAAATTCAGGTTAATATTTCATATAACCTGTTTTTACCACTCAGAAATATTTTCCTAATAATTAAAATATTACTCAAGGAATACATGGGACCAAAGGATGTATAAGTCTGACTATTAAAAATAAATAAAAATATGTGAAATATATTCAAATATATCTATAACAATTTTTTGCTGTGATTGTAATTATTTTTGAGAGAGAACACAGGACCAAAGATAATTATATCACCCTAAAGATAACTAACTTCAAATAATTTCAAAGTTCAAAGCTTCTATTCATAAAAATTTGCAAAAACACTAGAAAATTTAGTTTTTTGATCTCATACAAAGTAGACCTTGATGTTAGTTTATAACTGACATGGCCTATTTCAATCAACACCTTGGAAATAGGGAAAATAAAAACTAGTTCATCCAATGAGACAAAATAAAATCACAAACACTGTCCTAAAGAGATAGAAACCTTTATCCAGAGTTTTCTGGTTGTACCTGAAGGACCATCTTTATTGTGAGATTTGCTAAACTAATTGGATGACATTTTAAAAATCACTAATTCCAATTCTTCCGATTCCAAATTTATGCAGAAAATTGTGATTACAATTTATTGTCCCATAAATCGCCCTACAGAGAGAAAATATACCAGTTATAACAATAAGAGATCCCAAAAGATAAAATAGTAAGATTGTTCATGAAATAAATATTTTCTGATTTTATATGTAGGTGTCACAAATTTGATCAATATAATATACTGTTAAGCAAGGACTTCATTTTGTACTAAGAAAAATCAGTTTGCAAACACTTCCTGACTATGGTAATTCATTAAGGTTGATTTTTTTAGAGACATCCACCCTGAAAAAATGAACATCTCTATTCCACGAATCACTCTACTAGCATGTTATGAACCATTTCTTAATTTCTACAAATTCTACCAAAGTAACACTGCCTAAATGCAGAAAGACTAACCCTAAGACACAATAAAACTAGGGAGATAATTCTCCACTACTGAGATATCAAAACGAGCCATCAAAAAATCAATTCACTACTCAGTAAATGTAGTACAGCACATAAACAGAGAGCAAAGACAAAAATCACATGCTCAACTCAATAGATGTAAGAAGAGCCTTTGACAAAATCCAACATCCATTCATGAGAAAAGCCCTGAAGAAAATAGGTATAGAAGGACCTTACCTTAACCTACTGAAAGTCATTTATGACAAACTTATGGCCAATATCATATTAATGGGAAAGAACTGAAAGCTTTTCCTTTAAATCAGGAACAAGATATGGATACCCACTATCACCATTCCTGTTCAAAAAAGTATTCATAACTTTAGCCAGAGCAATTAGGCAAAAGAAAGAATTCAAAGGGATATTTATAAAAAGGAAGAACTCAACCAATGGCTATTTGCAGATGACATGATTCTTTACATAGAAAAGGTAAAAAATTCCATCAAAAGACTCCTACAACTAATAAATGAATACAAAATCAACCCACAAAATCAAGTGTCTCTGTACACCAACAAACGAGTCCATCCAGAAAGAAATTAGGAATATCACTGAGAAAAATTAAAAACTTAGGAATTAATACTTAGGAATTAACCTCACCAAGAAAGTGAAAGACTTCTATAAGGAAAACTAAAGTACTCTTTAAAAAGATCAAAGACAATGAAAAGGTACAACAGCCACTAAAGCAGAATGCCCACTCTGTAGTGACCCATTCTAATCACTATTCTGAGGCAAGGCAGAGACAAAGCAACCAGTACACAGCCTGCCACACCCAGCTCTGCGCCTGCCCCAACGCTGTGGCCTGCTACCTCTCCCCGTGAAAGCAACTACCAGCAGAGAGCAGAGAGAGCAGCGGCAGCAACCCTAGGGCCACAGCAGTTCCCGGGGATCCAGACAATGAACAAATAGGAACTGGAGCACAACAGTAAGAAAGAGGTCCAGATGGAGGTGAGCCAGATGGCCTTGCACCCTTCTCACTCCAGCACCAAGCAGGAAGCACGAGCTGAGTTACTGAGCTTCAGCTCCCACCCTGAGCTCCCTCTGTGAGCACCTTGAGGCTTGGCGCCCTCTGCACCCAACAGGTGTTCCTGACAGCAATGGGCTGAGTCCACAGGCTTCAAGACCCACTCTAAACTACTAATATGAGCACCAAGAGGAATTTCATACTGCTTGCATATGTGAACCTTGTATGAACCCATAGCAACAGATTATATGAAAAGCAGCAGTCCTGGAGTCTGAGAGATGACAACATACTCTACACAGAAGACCCAAGAAACTCCAATTGTCTCCTAGAACTAATAACTAAATTTAGTACATACCCTGGACTACCTCAGTGAGCATGGGTGAGGGAGACCTCATGCCACTTGTGCCCAGCATTGTAAGTGCGCCCAATGCCCAGATGTGTAAGGGGCAGGGAGTGGCAGCACTGGAGAGGTGGGAGGAGGCAAAGACCTGGGAGTAGGGTGCAGACCCAGTCTTCTACCTGGGCAGGGATAGCCTACAAAGAGTCATACGCAGCCTGCAGGGAGACACTGGTGGTCTATGAGGGGACTCCAGGGGCCCTGACAAGGTGCTCAGCAGCCTTTGGGGGGAGGGGGTTCCCCACAGGCTACATGAAAATCCTGAGGACCTGGACCAGGCCCCTAGGCACGCGGCAATGGGGCAGAGCCTGGTGGTGCGCAGGGACAACACTGCAGACTCAACAGAGTCTCTGAGGGCCTCGAGGGCTTATCAGTGGGGTGCTGATCATAGTGTGCTTGGGTCCCTGCCTATGTACTGTCATTGGAGTTGGGCGCTTTCCTACCTAATGCCATAGTAATTTGTGTGCACCCTTGTTTGTTGCAGCACAATTTGAAGCAGCCATGTGTCTTCCAAATATGAGAATCCGAGGCAATGAATAAAACCAAAAAGTACAGTTATTATCAGAGGGAAGACCACTGATTGAGTGGGAGAACAATGGAGATGAGGGTGGAGAAAAGTGTTTGATTAATCATATGTGCCTTTATTTGTATAACTGAGTAACAAATGTGAAGACAACATTTATGTAATACAGCATCCATTGTTAATTCCCTACTCTCTACAATTTTGTATTTCCTTAATTGTTTTTATGTTATTCTGGTTTATGTCTGTTTGGTTGTTGATATGTCTCCATTGTTTTGTCTTTAAAAAAAAAAAAGAGCACACCCAAAACCAGAAAGATATGCCCTGTTCCTGGATAGGCAGAACCAATATTGTCAAAATGGCCATACCATCAAAACTGATATGTAGATTGAATGCAATCTCAAACAAAATACCAACAGCACTACTCACAGAACTAAGGAAAATAAATCCTAAAATTTATACGGAACCAAAAAGACCCAGAATTACAAAAGCAATCCTGAGCAACCAGAAAGAAACAGGAGGCATCAAAATTCCAGATTTCAAGCTATATTACAAACTAGTGACAAAAACATCATGGTACTGGCATAAAAACAAGAGTGTGGAGCAACGGAACAGAATAAAGAAGCAGAAACAACCCCAGGAACATCCATTTTTTAATCTTTGACAAAGGGGCCAAAAACATACACGGGTGGAAAAGTTAGCCTCATAAACAAATGTGCTGGGAAAGTTGGTTATAAACATTTAGAAGACTGAATCTAGACACATATCTTTTACCATGTACCTGGATACTGAAATAGAAACAATCTGCTGGAAGATAAAATAGGTAAAACTTTTGCACATATAGGCACAGATAACGACTTTCTGAACAGAACTCCATTGGCTCAAGAAATAACACCAAGAATCAGCAAGTGGGATTATATCAAATTTAAAAGCTTCTGCATGACAAAAGAAACCATCAGAGAATTGAAAGGAATTTTTGCAACTTCTCCTCAAAGGACTAATATTTAAAACATATAGAGAACTCAGAAACATTAGATCCTCCAAAATAAAAGACCCAATCAAAAATGGGCAATTGAATACTTATCAAAATAAATACAAATGACCAATAAATATAAGAAAAAATATTCAACATGATTAATCATGAAAGAAATGCAAATTAAAACAACACTGAGGTCCCATCTTATTCCAGAAAGAATGGCTATTACCAAGACATCAAATAACAATACTGGCCAGGCCATTTAGAAAAAAGGAACCTATCTACATTGTAGGTAGGAACACAAACTAGTACAACTGCCATGTAAGTCAGTATGGAGACTCCTCAAAAAAACACTGGAATTCTCTATGATCTAACCATTCACTTTGTATGTGTCTTTTCAGAAGAGTTAAGGACACTATATTACAAAGCCACATGCACACTTGTATTTACAGCAGCACAAGTCATAATAGCTAAGTCTTAGCGTTTAAGTCCATCACAGATAAATGGATAAAGAAAATGTGGCATTTACATACAATAAAGTACTACTCCACTGTAAAGAAGAGTATATATGAATAATTTACAGGAAAATGGATACATACAAGTACTAACAAAACAAGCAATAAAAAGGGGAACGATGCACGCTACTGTTTGAAGAAAACAAACAAGATTAAATAAATAACACTGAGTCAAGAGACAGACCTAAGCCAACTTCACATATAATTACTAGACATGTATCTTAAAACAACTATTCACCATAATTTGATACAGAAAGTAGTTAGATAAAGACAAATCATGTTTCCTCTTCTGAGTTTCACAGGAATATCACATTTCTCACTACTTAATTTAAATTAAGTAGTACTGGCTAAAAAACAGACCTGAGGATCAATGGAACAGAATAGAAGATGCAGCCACAACCACAAACACACTCAGCCACCTAATCTTTGACAAAGGGGGTCTGGGGATATAGCTCAGTGGAATAAGCACAAGCCTGGCAAGTGCAAGGTCCTGAGTTCGCTCCCCGGTACTGCAAAAAAAAAAAAAAAAAAATTCTTTGACAAAGGGGCAAAACAAGCTCACTGGAAGAAAGACAGCCTCTTTAATAAATGGTGTTGGAAAAACTGGCTTGCCACTTGCTGAAGACTGAAAATAGACCCAAGTCCATCACCATGCACCAAACTCAAGTCAAAATGGATCACAGATCTCAATATTAAAACAGCAACACTAAATCTATTGGAAGAGAAAGTAGGTAAAAATCTTGAAGACATACGAGTAGGCAGAAAGTTCATGAACAAAAACCAAACTGCAAGGAAAATACTTCAAAGAATCAACAACTGGGACCTCACCTTACTGAAAAGTTTTTGCACATCTAAAGAAATCACCAGCAGAGTAAGAAAGAAAACCCACATAATGGGAAAAATATTAGCTGGCTGTCCCTCGGACAAAGGTCTTCTATCTAGAACATATAAAGAATTTTAAAAAATCAACCTCCCCAAATTCAAAGACCCAATCCTAAAATGGGCATCTGAGATGAATACATACTTCTCAGATAAAGAAATACAAATGGCAAATAAATACATGAGAAAATGTTCAACATCATTAGTCATTCAAGAAATGCAAATTAAAACAACACTGAGATTTCACCTCACCCCAGTAAGAATGGCCAACATTAAGAAATCAATCAATAACAAATGCTGGCCAGGCTGCGGAGAAATAGGAACTCTTCTCCACTTCTGGTGGGAATGCAAACTGGTGAAACCACTGTGGAAATCAGTTTGGATATTCCTCAGCAAATTAGGTCTAGAGGTCCCAGTCAACCCAGCTATTCCCCTTTTAGGTATTTTCCCAGAAGATCTGAAAACATTACATCACAGCAATACATGTGCACCCATGTTTATAGCAGCACAATTTGTAATAGCTAAATTATGGAAGCAACCCAAATGTCCATCCACTGAGGATTTGGTTAAAAATTGTGGCATTTTTATATAATGGAATATTACTCAGCTATAAAGAAAGACAAACTTGAGGCTTTTATAGGTAAATGGTCATAACTAGACCATACTCATAAGTGAAATAAATCAGATGTGCATGTATTGTATCACTAGTGTAAGAACCTGAAAGTGTGAATATAAATTAGGAGGTATGATAAATATTGTGAAATGAAAGGAAACTGCTCAAAAATAAAGAGCAACTGGGATGAGGGAAAAGAGAAAAGGAAGAAAGGGATAATTAGGTATGTATGTATGCATATGCAGGATAGCTAACATATTTGTACTACTGACTTCTGCTGCTTTATTGTAAGGAACAGTTAAAGATTAGTTCTTTAATCAATCTTGCTTGTCTGTATTTGTTTTCCTGAGTATACACTTTGAAGTTATCAGTATGTAATACAACTACTATTGTTAATTCCCTGTCACCTTGTAATTCAGTTTTGCTTGTACTATTCTTGTGTTAGTTTGTAAATGGCTTTCTGTTTGTTAGCATGTTTTCATTCTTTTACTTCTAAAATAAAAAAAGTTGGGCGTGGTGGTGCACACCTGTAATCCCAGCACTTAGGAGGCTGAGGCAGGAGGATTGTCCCGAGTTTGAGAACAGCCTGAGCTACAAAGTGAGCTCAAGGGCAGCCTGAACTGCATACAGAGACTCTGCCTCAAAAAAGACAAAAATAAATAAATGAAAGAAAGAAAGAAAGAATGAATTTTGGATTACTAATTACATCTGATATGGCTATCTTACCTAATATGAGAAATTTCAAATGCGATTGTTCTGTAATAAAACCCTAAAATAAGTTGTATTGTCCTAGTGTGTAGGCAATGGGAAATATGGAAACTGACATCTGATGCTAGCTAGAATCATGGCGATCACATTGTATCTACAAAAACGTTCTGTTAAAACTGTCACCTTATTTAACAATGGAGACTTATAAAGTGAGTTAAGTTTTTGAAACCCAGGGTTACCATGTGCAGAAGCTTCTACATATAAAGGGTTAAAATTCACAGCACTAATGGAGATTGTTAGGCAGGTAGGAGCAAAGAATTTTTTTCTAATAAAAACTACTTGCTTCTATAATTTTCATCCTCTTGATTCTTGAAAAGTTGCCATATGGGTAACAGCCACCTTGCTGAATGCATTCATTTAACAAACACTGAATACCTATGACATAAGCAGCACTATGCTTTGTACTGGAAATAAAAACATACATACAACATTCCAGTATCTGTTGCTAGAAACACGGACTTACAAAGAAATGACTCTCACATATCACATTCCTAGGGGAAATAAAATTTGCTGAGCATATAAAGACAATAATTAGAACCCGGGATATATTTTAAAGGCATATAAATAAAGAAGGCAACACAAAGATGCAAAGGCAGATGATATGAATTCACAATTCATAAGATGTATATTTAAATGGCCAAATTACACATAAAGGTTGTTCTATTTTATGAGCAACAGAGAATTAAAAATTAAAATCAACCAAAAGATGAATCTCTTGAACAAGTTAAAATTTTAAAGTGAAACAGTAACAAGATAAGGATATGGAAAATTTATGGACCTTATATGCACTGCACATACAAATCACTTTGGAGGGTAATTTGGTTTGAACATATAAACATTTTTCACATAAAAATTTGACTTCAGTTTTATACCAGAGAAGCTCTCAAACTTGTACAAAATGAAACATGTAGATAGTCATTGTAGCATTCGTTATAAATAGAAATATGTGCCCATCAACAGATAATATAAACAAATGTGGTATATTCACATATATTAAAATATTCTGTCTCAGTATATATAGAGCTAGTGTATTCATTGTAAAGCTGACTTGTATTCCATTTATGGATATGCACGTACACAGCTTAATTATACATGTAGCACAGCTTAATTCTGAAAATATCTGAATAAGAATAGTTCCTTTTGTCAGAAGCAACTGGTGACTAGGGAATAGAAACTGGAGGGAAACTTTATTCACTAAATATCATTTTGCATATTTTGAACTTCATAGTTTGTAACTATTTTAGTTAATTTAAAAATTAAGATGCCTAATATAACCTTAATGTGAAAAATGATGAAACCAATACACATTATTTATATAAAATTATAAAACAATGATTTTATTTATTATAGCAAAAGTCAATATATATTCATTTCTTTTAAAAACTGAGAACAGTTATCTCGGAAAGGTAGGAAGGAAATAGATGGTAGAGAGAGAGATACAAGGGGTTTTTAATTAAATTTTTCAAAACAAATATAGTAAAATGTTCAGATTTGAAAATGCTGCATGACAGATACATGGGTGTTATATTATCTTTAAAATATTTTAAATATATAACTTCTCAGAAAATATATAAAGCAACATAGTATCTAGTTCACAACAATCACCTAACAAAAGTTATTTTCTATAATGTTTTATCTGAAATCTTTTTCTTTCTTCATTGTTGGAGATTGAACCTAGGGCTTCGTGAATGCAAAGCATGCACCAAACACTGTTGCCCAACCAGGTCCATTTTATTATAATTTTTAAGACTTACTCTGCTAATTCCACTTTGCAAGCACTGGGTGTTGTATGGATATTCATTCTGAAAATTGAAAGGCAACACTGCTCCTGTTAAGAGAGGGAAAAATCTATTTAAAATATTCATGATGTTAAAAAATGTTATAACATCTCTTAGAAAGCTTTGTCTAGAATATATTTGGTATTATTTTGAAATACTTTCTTTCTAACACTTCATCTATACCACAAATATTTATTTAAGCCTATGAAACGTGAGCCTTTGTGTTCAAGGATGGGTATGGAAGCATGCAAAAGTTTACAGGTAAAAACAGTTCATAGTCTAAAAGACAAGTTCATAAACAATGACTATAATATAATTTGACATACTGTAAGCTAGAAGAGAAGATAGCAAGGGGCAGCAGAGTTAGTTTTAAGATAGTAGGAAGACTTCCTAAAAGGAAGTAACTCAGTCTGAGTCTTGAAGCAGAAGATTCTTGAGAACTTAGTTGTTCAGAGTGTGGAAATGTGCTGAGAAAGGGAAAAATTAATTGGATTTGTTAAATTTTTCGAATAAACTTACTCTGCTGTCTAAATCTTAAGGTGGTTAAATGAGAGCCTAGGGCCACCTCCATATCCCCACCCATTCATCTATATAAAAGCTTTGAGGGAGGGGATCTCAGAAAAACTGAATCTGGTGAGATGGAGGCTCTGGTGAGATGGAGGTGAGACGGAGGTAGGGGTACTGGTATAAAGCTTTTCATAGAAAGGAACTGCTGCCAATTACTTTATATTCTTTTAGGGTAAAATCAGAGAGTTGATACTATACAACTTGACACTATACAGCTTGACACTGTACAGTGCTGATCTCATGCACCAAAATGACATGAGATTAGCATTGCTAAGCTATGGTCTACAATTAGCCATTTAGATCATTCCAAGTTACGGTTGTCTTAAAAGGAAACACGACCAAAGTGGAGACAATTTTTTTATAGGAATCAAGGATGAGAGAACAAACAGGACAAAGAAATTGATACCATTCCTATCTTTTTGATTCATTTCTCTATCAATAGAAGAGCTATATTTTCCTTTATCTAAGTATCTGAGTCAGTTAATTCAATTAACACAAGGACCTACGTTAGAGTGCAGAAGTTATTCTGACAAGTACTGAATAAAAAGGTTAATATCCTAATTTAGGAGTTAAGTATCAAGTATTTCAAGAATTTGTCCAATAAAAAATAAAAATAATTTGTCCAAGAAGATAGTTTTATAGACAAAAGAACATTTAATTTTAGATTTGGGTTTTTTTTTAAGAATTTCTGAAATTAGGTATATTCCAGGTCAAGCATATCCCTAACCTGTAGAAATATAGCACGGACACCGTAAAATCTCTTAATTTTTTGAGAACTTGTTTTTTGGTTTTGTTTTTACACGTAAGTATCTTTTCAAGGTTAGTTCTCCAGCATAACTACTATGCAGTGATCATAACCAAATGACACAACTTACATTGGAAATATCACTCTAATTTGATGCCAGCTGACTTTGAAAAATGAGATAAATAACTACATAGTTACTTTCAGCCAAAGACCATTTTTCCTACCTTTGTTAGTCTAGTAGACTTTGGAATGTAAGAGTATTAAAAATATTTTTCTTTTGGTAATAATTTACAAATTCTTCAAACAGAAAAGATCATTAATTTTTATTATTTTTTAAATATTCACTTCAAACCATTACTTTACATATTATTTACCCTTTTAATGATAATTCACCATTAACAAATTAATATTTAAAGAACTTTATACTGTATTACTCACCTGAGGAAGAAGTCAGATGATGAATAGGTCTTGCTGGTTGAAGAGATTTGCCAATTAATTTTTTAGTTTCCATTGTCAAAGAGACCTTGAGATTCCATACTTCAAGAGGAAAAAATGTATTTTTATCTTTTGGACAAGATATTTTGCCTATATATAAATAACCACATTACTCATTTGAAGATATCTGTTTTTTAAGTTGGAAAACACAAACACAGCAAACTATTTAAAATAATATATAACAATCTCAGATCTCTTTAGTGCATTTATCACATTCCCTCTTTAAGAATATTTTCCTCTGTTAATTTCCCTCACTCTACTCTTTTGGCTTATTTCCTATTTGTAGGCTTATTTGCCTCTTCCAACTGCCTTAATTGATTTTTTTGCTCTTTAAATGTAGAGATTCAACTAAGTTTGTCTTTAGTCCTCTTAGCTAATGTCATCTATTCTTATGATTGCCCTGACCTATGTATGTAAATATAATTTAATTATGCTTCCAGCATCTATATCTCTTAAACTCGTTTCATTTTTCTAATTATCTAATCCTGTTTCAGTTTTTTATCTCATGCACTTCAAATTAAACCTATCCAAAATCAAATTAATTACTGTGACCCCCCAAAGATGTCCCTCCTGCTTACAGTCATCACCAACTAAAGGACTATCCTTAAAGACACCTTCAATTTGATGCTGTAAATCCATCCCATAATTAGTCTCCAATTACTGTGCATTCTTTTAAAACATATCTCATATATATTTTCTTCATTCCTACCAATACTCTCTTAATTCTACAGTGTTTCAGAATTCATTTCTCTGATCACCTTTTAAATAAGTTTAAGTGCTGTCCTCTAGTATACCAACATCATGACATTAAACTGTACTCTACTAAATTGTTTTGTTTCCCACACTAGACAAAAATGTGATTATTTTTAAAGTGAGAAACAATATTTATTAATCCTGTGTCATCGGTAAATAATACAGCATTGGTACAGAATTCAAAATAGGGATAAAATAAGAATTCCCTGAACAAATGAGTGTACACAATATATTTTTCAAAGTATGATCATTTACATAGATTCCTGCTTTTAAAATATTAATGAGAATTTATTGATATTTTCTTGATTATTAATAAAGAAAAGAGAAAATATTCATGGAATGCATAGTAAACCACTTAGTGACATTATATAATTCAGAACTTTAGAAATTAGGCACTACTGATATTTAAAGCTCAGGTTTCATGTCAGCCTACCTGGGTTCACTTAAGGCTCCACTACCTCATTATCAGGACAACAATGCCTAAATATGGATAGCAATAGTTTCTATTTCCTAGAGTTGGTGAGAAGACTAAATAATATAACTCACAAAAAGTTCCTCAATGCAGCATCAGGTGCATAATTAGAGTTCAGTCAATGTTAGTTAATAATTAGTGTCCTCATTTTACACATAAAGCTTAGAGAAATAAGGTAATTTGCCCAGGAACAAGTCTTGGAAGTGATGAGTATGCTCATACCGAGACTGCTTCACAATACTCCACAATCTAGCTAGCCCTAACCTCTTTCTATCTCAGACACATGTTCTCCTTAAGTAACTTTTTATATGCTCACAAAAGAACCCTGAAACCTCTACTAATATGGTACTTATTGCACAAGTTGCTTATCTATTAAGCAAGTATTACAGTTGTATCATCCAAGTACGTCTCTATCATGTAGAATAGTGTTCAGTACACAGTAGATGTTCAATAAATTGTTGAGTCAACGTTATTTTGTTTTACCATCTACCTAAGCATTCAAGTGCTCAAGCTCAAGCTTTTGCTATTTCTTTTAAAAAAATATTCATGCCTCAATAGGTAACATTAAATAGAAGTTTATGTGAAGTTCTCTAATTCCTAATAGTTAAGAGTAACATAAAAGTAATTCCTCTTTACCTGCCTCCTCCACTAGTCCCAACTGTAGTCTGTTTGTCATGTTTCTAAAGTGTATCATGGTAAATATACTACACGGCTATTTGCTTAGACTATAAATTAACAGAGGGGACAAAAACTAGACCTGCTTATCTTTGGATCTTAGTACTTACAACATAATTAATTTAACTATACAACCTCTATAAATTTAAATACCTCCTCATTATGTCTTCTGACATCTGCTGGAATACAGGCTTTTTAACTATTATGTCCTTCAGCATAAGCCAAAACTAAAACTCCACTAGGCTTTGTACTTGTTTATCCAAAAATAATTGTAAGCATATTATTATAAGTGAGTCGTAAGTCTAAATGAGTGTTTCTTCAAGTATAAGATAGAACTATCAACTCTCCCCTTCAGTTCCAAGAAATGTTATATTTAAAAATATCTTTAGAAATGTATGAATGTTAAAATCATAAACCTATAAACAGCTTCAAAGTTGGCAATGATGACTATGCCCAGTTATTTTTTTTGAAATTTAAAGATAAGCCAGCCAATATTCCAAGTCAATATTTGCCTCACTTTGTAATATGTCTTGTTAACTAGTAGCACAAAATGGTGATTAATAACCTTCTAAACAAAACTAATGCTGTATGTACTTGTTGGAAATACAACTTTTTGATGTAATAGGAAGCAAAAAAATTATAAGCAGCAAAAATATACCTCACACAAATATTGTATTTATAGAATATTTTCTATGTGGAAGAGGATACTTTTAAAAGTACCAGACACTGATCTTATATTATATATTGGTACATTTAATATATTTTCTAGCCATTCCACTGAGGACCCTAATACTAGTATGCAGTAATTTTCCATCCTATTACCCCTATGAAACTACTGAATCAGAATACAAAAGAATAGAATACTTTGGCACACGGTTCCTCGCTTTTGATTGCTCAGCTGAAATTGAGTAGTAGGTTATAAAGTCTTTTCCAGCTGCTGAGCAGGCAAATTGAGAGTATTCAAACGGGATTTTCAAACATTGGGGAGTTACAAAGCTCTATTGCATGATTTTGCAAAACAATTAAACAAAAAAATTAAAGCTCTTTTAGTGCCACCTACTTTTCAGTTTATTGTAGGAAAGAAACAGCTAGGACTCCCTCATATATAAATCCACTTCAGTCAAAAAATTAGAAGGATGGTGTCATAAAATACTATCTAGTGCTTTAAAAAAAGTTAACTGCCTGCATAGAAATATTGACACTGTAGGAAATAAGTTCGAGATTACAATGCGTGCTATCTACTACAATTATGTTATTAATAGAAAAAGTTAAGTAATTATTAGACAATTATTATGAACTGATTTATTGGATTAAAATCTAGACAGGGCTCCACAAAGTAGACCCTAACTCTCAGTTTAGTTGAAAATAATAATAAAGGCTTACTTGAACTACAGAACCAGTATACAAAATAACTTCAATCTTAAACTGCAATGTTCCCTTCAACCACAGAGCTCAACAAGCTTCCCTTGATATTACTGGTGCTACCTAAATATTTATAACAACTGTTACAAAGATTGTAAAAGAAATAGAATCCCACAAGTAACTGGTAGCAAGTAGCAGACCTATCATAAGGCTGTCTTTTAAAATGTAAAAATATAGTTTTGTGGCATAAATATTTCTTAAAGAATATTTTGTTTAACCTCTCAAAAGTAATACATGCTGAGAAATGATTGCAGAATAAAGTGGGTCTTTTTCAAATTCACACATATTTAATAAATCTTAATAGGCCAAAGTGTATAAACAGAATATTAGCTAGAAAAAAAATTTAAGAATATTGGTTAGGAATATTAGTCAGGAAACTTAAATTGTATTTGATATTCCACATCTGGAAAAGCCAACAGTATTTTAGGTTCACTTTCTGTTATTTTAAAAAAGTGACAACCATCAATAATGAAATTACCAATTAAAATTTTCCAAAGCACAGTGGGGTAATAAACCCACAGCTGACTAATTTGGATACAATCTTACTGTCCAGCATATATTAAAATCAAAATGCCATTTAAGATCCTTCTACATGCTAAACACCTTATATTATGCCACTTAACTTTCTTATGTTTTAAGAATTTTTAATCGGATTTTATTGGTACATTTTAGGTATACATAATGATCACATTCATCATAGAGACTTTGTACCTGTACGTGACATAACTTGGTTTTCCTCTCATTCCCCTAACCTCCCTTCAACCCATCCTCCCCTCCCCACTTACAAGAGTTGTTTCCATGTTTTCCTTCTTTTCTAATCTTTTTAAACTTTTCTTTCCTTTCCCTCCTCCCCTTTCCCTTGTTCCCCTCCCCATTTAAACATTTTTCTTCCTATTTCCCAATACCTAGTATGCATTTTTGTCATTTCTCACACTAGAGAAACAAAATGGGGTATTTACACGTGTGTCCAATGTATGTCATTTACCTTTGACCCATACATTAACTGTTGGAGAAAATTATTCACTGGACTTTACAATGAAAAATCTGAGGTTCAGAAAAATGGGAGACAAACTTAAATCCACGTAGCTAAATTAATGCCTGGGGAAGATGTGATTACAAAGTTTGTGCCTTTGCTCTGAAATTACCTGTCTGGTAAAACATCAGACTGTCCCATATTCCAAATAGGCATTACATGTATGGATTAAAAAAAAAAAAACTATGAGAAGGCACATCTATGGATAAAGCCTTGTTAGATAATTTTATATACCAATAGTTCCCATTTCCTCAAATTACAATTTTTATTAGAATATTGAAATATAGAATTATGTTTTCCTCATTCTGCATATAGGATATATTGCCATACATAGGTCATAACAAAAAAAAATACTATGTGCTGTTATTAGAAGCTAGATCCTCTGCTTAAAATCGCCAGTTTAAATTCTAGAAATCTAAGGATTGCGGGTATAGTACAGGGGTGGAGCGCTTGGCTAGCTTGCCCGAGGCCCCTGGTTTGATCCCCAGCACTACCAGGCAGATAAAATAAATCAATCAATCTAAACTTCTCTGGAAACTGCTGACAGTTCCGATGCCATTAAAAAGTAAGATTATCTCAATTCACTTTGTGTAATTTCCTTACAAGAACTCGATTAGATTTAATCTCAATTTCCAACCTCAAAACACGACATTTACAAAGGTTAGATGAAAAATAACAAAAAAAGTAACAAAAGAAACTCAGACCAAAAAATGCAGCAGTTACGACTTCGGAGGTAGTCATTCCACGGATCGGGAGGCACTAGTAGTAAATATTTTTTTAATTATCAAAAGCTCCAAGTTCTACCGTATTCCAACACAGACAGGCAAGTTTTCTCAAGCATCTGTCCACACAAGTGCGACTGACTAAACGGTTGGGAAGCGTCCGTCCAGGCAACAGGTGTCTGTGGCTACGCGAACCTGTCCTCCTGTCGCTCGCCAGAACATCTTTCACCACAAGACCGGGAGACAAAACCGCGGGAGGCCAGCCCGCCGCCGGCCTCCAGCCCGGGACAGGGCGACGCCGGTGCCCCTGCCCGTCCGCGGCTCGGGAGCCCTCGGGCCCTCGCCCCTGCCCGCTGCGCCCTTCCAGGCGCCTCGGCCGCGTCCCGCCCCGCCCCGCCCCGCCCCGCCCCTCAGCTCTTCTCAGTCTCCCCACGCCTAGAGCCTCCCTTCTGTCCTCCCCGCTGCCTACCGCCTCAGGGTCCCACAGCGCTTCAGGGCGACAGCGTCGCGGCGCTCAGCCCAGACGCGGCGGCCTCGAGCGCCCGTAGCCAGACGAGGAACGACTGCGGCGCTCGGCGCTCCGGGGGCGGGGCGCGGCCGGGGGCGGGGGAAGGGGCGGGGCGATATCCAAGGGGCGGGGCCAGAAGGGTGCGAACCGTTAAACTGGCTGAGCGCGCTTCCCTGACCTGCGGCGCCTGAGGGGCGGTGAGAGACGTCCTGGGCGGAGCGCCCCAGCCTCGCCTCGGGATCCCGCAGCGCGGGGCGGCGGCTCCAGGCGGCGGCTGCGAGCGAGGCCAGCTCGGTGAGCGTGCTGTCTCTGCCCGGCAGCCTCAGGGCGAGCGACCCGCGCCGGCCTCCGCGGGTACAGCGCGCAGCCCGGGGAGCTCCGGGAGCCGCGGCAGCAGCGCCCGGGTCCCATCCCTCCTCTCGGTCTCCGCGTGCACTTGTTCGCGTTCCCGCACGGTCTTTGGGTCGCCCCGGGACTCGAGCTTCCACCCGTGCGGGATGCGGACGCGGGACAGGACGGCTCCCGGGGCTGGGGCGCGGGCGCAGGGCGAGGCGGGAGAAGCCCTGAGCGTGCGGCTGACCGGGAGGCGGGAGAGAGCAGCTAGTGCGAGGCCCTGGCTGGCGGCGGGCCGGGCGGCCACAAACGCGAGAGGCGAGCGCGAATCTGGCAGGTGTTGACACTTCGTTGACTGTTTATCTTGTAAGAGAAGCGGTATTTTTAAAGGATTTTAAAGGTCAAAAATTGAACATTTGAAAAGTCTGACAGCAGTGCAGAGGGGAGCTGTTTGGGAAAGGGGAGGTGGGGGCATTGCCCTCTCCGGGAAGAAACAGGAAGTGGGGAAGGGATAGCTGCGAGCGCGCGCGCGGAGGGGAATGAGCTGGGCTGAGCGGCACGTCCGCGAGGAGAGAATAGTGTGTCTCCCGGGTTTGCGACTTTGGCGAACAAGGAGTGAATGGCCATGGCATAAAATAGGGAGTGCTGTGTAAGAACAGGTCTGGGGAAGGAAGTGATGAGTTCAGATTGATAGGCTTATAATGGGATGTCTGAGTTATCCCAAAAGCTATTTTAAATATGTGTATACACACAGAAAATATATACCAATACATATGTATGCATATAGAAGGCGTATACATCCGTATGTCATAGGCATACTGTAATTACACTAGGAAAGGGATGCTATTTTAAAGAAATGCTTACTTATTCCAGAAAGAAACATTTATAAAGAGAAGTCAAAAGCCAAGTGGTCTCCACAGGAGGCTGGAAACCAGTGTTTCACACATGGGCAGGTGAAAAAGTAAATACCTAAAAAGGGATCCTCTAAGCATGAAGGCAGGTGTAGAATACCTAATACACAAGTACTTAGGTAAATGGTAGGCATGGTAGGTGTTGGTTGCCTGGGGTAAGAAAAACGTTGGCATATTCTAGAAACTGATGAAAGATCAGTTTGGCTGGGCTTCAGAAAGCAAAACAATGCTGAAGATGAGTTTGGAGAAATGGGAAAAGCCAAATCATACAACGTTTAGTAGATTCTAACAGGATGTTTAATTAAATTTTTAAAATTTGAAAGTATTGAAGGACCTTACTTAAGTGGAGCGGTAATATGATAGGATTTACCATTTAAAAAGGGGTGCAGTTTCACAAGCGGTTACAGGGATAGTCAGGTTTTTGCTAGCTGTCATTGTGTAGAAGAGTCTCCCAAGAACACATTCACTGAGATAGTTCTCCGGGCCTCAGAAGCGAAGATGCAGGATCCGATGATAAGTACGTGTCCCATGGCTGGAAGTCTGTGGACAGTGGAGTCAGTGCTTCCTTCCCAACTCCAAATGTGAAAAAATGTAGATGCAGGATTCCATTCTCAATCTAATCATAAAATAGATGTTTTCTTCTTCAGGAATATATCCCACAATGCACAATAATATCTTACAAAAATTATATCTTAATTACCATATGAAATCAATATAAATTATTTTGACAAAAACGTTTGGAAGATATTTTTTCAAGTAAAACTAAAATCCATTATTTAGGAGGAAAGAAATTATTAAATAGAAGTAATAGATTCTTGAATTTTTTGATAATTGATAAAGGAAAAATGAACCACATAAACATATCAAAATTTTACAATATTCCTTGTCGATTGGGCATAAAATATTGGCATCTATAAGATACCTGAAATTCCTAATACATCTTTATAAGAACTTGGCAAAAAGGTAATGACTGTTAGCAATTTAAGGAATAATTAAGGTTATTTACTGTCTAAAGAAATGTGAAGTGCCTTGAAATTACTAGACTCACAAAAAATTTGTATGAGTTTCCCCAAATTTATCAATAGTAAAAATTGAGATTACCAGCAATAAACTAAAACCTAAATTGCAATAGCTAAGCTTAAATGGCAATGTAAATCATTCTCACTAGCCATAATGCATTATTAAGTCGTTTTCAAATGATGAGATAAAATACTACAAAGCTAAAAATGTAGGTTAAACAGGTGGTTCAGGCAGCTAATTAAAAATATTCTTTTTGTAAATTTATGTTTGCAGTATTTTTATCCTTTGGAATTCTGCAAATGGTTGTCCATGCTTTTCTTGTTCTAAGTAAGTATCTACATTGCTCCTTCATCCTAAGAAAGGCTTGGAGAATGGATTGAGGAAAAGCAAGAGTAGAAATAGAAGGATGATAATTCACAGCTAAAGTGTGACACTACTTGTAAGAGGAAATTTTATTCACACCTACATTTTCATATTCTATTTAGTTCCATCTTCACTGTACCCAGAACAAGTAATTTATATATATAAATATATTTACATGCAATTTAGATATATATTTATATAAGTTATATATATCTAAATTGCATGTAAATTTTACATATATAAATATATATCAAACCAGTTACGTGCTCTCATGGTATAACTGTCAGTTTAGGGCTCAGATATGCAAACAGAAAATTCCAAACCCTGACTGTTATGATCAAAGCACTTTAGTGCTACTGTAAGCCTGGTGAGCAGGAAAAGCTGGAAAAGTATCATTCTCTAAGGTTTACCAAATTATTTCCATAACAACCTCTTGCCAGTATCTACCACTCATTTACTCCACAAACACAAAAACTGTTATGGAGGATTGGGACATACACATTTTCCTTCAGTTCCTATAGTTTCTATTGGGCACCAGTCATGCAAGAATCCCCCTCTATGACATCAAATTCCATACTCCCAGTAAGAACACAGGTGCACAGCATAAACAGTTTGGGCACAGTTAGCCACTTTCATCAAGTGGGTAGGAAGTAGAAACTCTCCCAAAATTTAAGTTCCTGTGTTCCAGCCGATGGCCAGACTTGAAAGCAGGTCTTTCTGAGGGTAAGCAGTCTGTCCTGTTGTGAATTCTCTTCTTCACAACTGGGCATAACATGAATTTTATGGTACAATTAAACAGCAAAATCTCGTTAACTGTATTTGAATGAATTCCTGTAGCCAGTTATCAGAACTCCCATATTCACTGTTTGATATTGCCATGTTTCACCATTAGGTGGCAGCATTATCCGGATTGCCTTGGCCGGCTTCATGGTTGAATTCTAATGAGAACTATATTTCATTTTTTACTTAGAAATACTACCATCAGCACAGTAACTAAATAAAAAATTTGATAAATACTGGGAAGGAGGTATGATGAAGGATAAACTTTTAACATTAAAATAGTCTCTATGCTGTATATTTACCTGGTATAAACAATTTTACTTATTTCGGGCTTCTATTAAATTTGTAACATTGTCACTGAAGCTTATCCCAGCCACCTTAACCACAGGTCTTTCTAAAAAAGTGTTTGACTTGCATTTGGTAATTGTTTAATAGAAACATTTAGGTGAAAATAAATGTGTCCTGGAAAACATACTAATATCCTGATTCTCTAAGCTATTGATATTTCACATCTAGCATCGTGAAAATTTAGTTCTTGACTCACAAACTTGACAAAGTAGTAGAGTAGGTAAACCTGGTACTACTAGTCCAGTTTATCCAAATTCACTCACCAGCTCTTTTATATTGCTGTTGGAACGGTTTCCTATTATGTATCTAACATCTAAAACCTCCTTCCCTTAGGATTTAGGTGGCATAGAAATGTCATAATTGCTCACAAATTTATCATGGATCTTATGATCCCATAATGTAATTTGCATTAAAGTGAAATATCTATCCTTACATAGATATTCTAGATTTTAAATAAGAAAATATGCCCAGCATTGAGATTAAGCTCAGGAAAACCATAAGCACAAACATACTGTCGTGGCTTGTCTCTAGGCATCTCCTAAAGCCTCATGCAGTCACAGAAGTGGCTGGATCTAGAGTGTGTGATGGTGGAACTGATCCATGGGGCAATGCTGGGCTCCAGAACACTAGGATTAAGGTTGTGAGTACTACCCACCCTAAGTAGTCTAGATAAAAGGGGCAAAAAGACATTGTTAAGACCCCTTATTTTTTTTGCTACCTTCTGCCCACCATGAACGATTTCTTCTCTGCCACTCTGACTTGGAGCCAGCCCACTATGAACTGAAACCTCTACAAACTATGAGCTAAATAAACCTTTCCTCCTCTAATTTTCGGTGTCAAGGATTTTTTCTTAGCCATGAGATAAGTAACTTAACACATAATGAAATATTGGAACCTACAACTAGAAAAATTTAAAGTATTTTGTATTCAACTTGATGCCAATAATTAGGAAGATTACCAAAATAGACAAAATGACTAGATTTTGACATGCCTAGTATAACAGTTCTAGAAAATTTTGCATGCATAATTTAGAAGATTGTGGTCAACTTTACTTCCATTGATGCTGAACTGTTGTATAGTTTTAAATTAATATACTATTTATTTATTTATTATGTGGTTGTTTTGCTTAGTTTTGCAAGAGTCTCACTATGTAGTCCATGCTTGTCTGGAATTCACTAATGTAGCCCAGGCTGGCCTCAAACTAATGGAGGGCCTCCTGCCTCAGCCTCCTGAGATCACTGTACATGGCAATAAAGCAATTTTAAATAGCAAGTTAGTAACTAAAAATTAGTAATCTTTTGTGTAGTTTGACAATTTTAGACATAAAATAGCTAACATATTGGATGCTACATACGACAGCACAGTTCAGAGCACTTCAGTCTGCAAAAAATCCAATGTGATTATTGTTCTGGTTAATCAAGGCAGGGAATGAACAATTTGCTCAAGGTTACATATCTAGTAAGTAGTAGGTAGCTCTCCAGTTTAAATGTATCCAGTCTGGTTCCAGGACCATACTCCTGTTATGCATACTGCCACTGAACTATCCATGGACATGTCTCTGCTAAACACCATAGTTTCCAGGATAGTTAGCTGTACATTCCTAGTACAGTAATCCCACTCTTACTCACTTTCCAGTTTGTTTATCAATGGTCAGTAGCAATCTCAAGATATTAAAAGGAAAATTTCAGAAATAAAACAATTCATAAATTTTAAATTGTGTGATGTTGAGTGCTGTCATGAATTCTCAACTGTCCTGATCAGTCCCATCAGGACATGAATCATCCCTTTGTCCAGTATATGCATGTAGTATACGCTACATACCAATGAATCACTGAATATGCAGTTCACTTATCACATTGTCAGTCACAGTAATCACCAGGCTTGTATCCAAGTGGCCCGTATTTTACTTAGATTTTCAACATTCTATTATAATATATTCTAATTATTTTATGCTAGTTATTATCTTATTACTATTGGTTATCTCTAACTGTACCTAATTATGAACTAATATTATGAACTTTATCATAGGTATGTGTGCCTAGTAAAAAATCAGTACACATCAAGTTCAATTCTATCTGCAGTTTTAAAGATCTTCTGTGGGGAGGGTCTATAAACATATTCCCTAGAAATAAGGAATACTACTGTATAATAGTGTGCTAAAAGCTATTATAAAGATTTGGTTCCACTCAGTCCAGCTGTTTTAAAAGCTATTATAAGGATCTGATTCCATTTAGTTCAGCTCAGGTTACTGAAAGTTTTAAAAGTTCATGTTTATTATGTGCTAAGAGTTGAGGATAAAAGCACAAAATGAAGACTATTATGACTGATGCACAGTTTTGTTGTTCTGAGACAAGGTCTTGCTACATAATTAAGGCTGTTGTAAACTCACTATGTAACCCAGGCTGAGCTCATATTCATGGCAATCCTCCTGCCTCAGTCTTCTGAGAGCTGGGATTACAGGTATGCACCTGCATGTCCATCTCTGATGCATAATTAATAATACAATGATCATTTAATAGTAATTCCTATAATAATAGTGCCTATAATAGCACATGTAAACTAATAAGTGAAACTAGAGGGTAGTATAGTGAAGGCATTTATGTGGGATCAGAGTATTACAAGAAAATCGTAAGACTAGGAGAAGGAAATGAATCATGGAATAGTTCATATGGGTGGGAGGTAATGCCTTGAGTAAGATTTTCAGGGATAACATTTACTCTTCTAGAAAAGGATATTCCTTGCAGGTGGAAGAACAACACCAAAGGCATCTAGGAACGATACAGCGATGAACACTAATTCATTCTGGCAGAAATACGAAACACAAGACACTGTTTGGTGTTAGCTTAATAAACTAAGTAAGTATGAAGATTCTTTATCTTCTCTGTAAGGATATGGAAAGTCATTCAAGGATTTTAGAATAGGTGTGATAATATCCTATGTCTAGTTGGAAAAGAATTATGTAAGTAAGAATATGCAAAATGGACTAGAAAGTTAGGAAGCAAGCAAAACCAAAAGAAAGGCAGGGAGATCAATTCAGAGATTTTGATAGTAACCCCAGCAGCATGTATGAGAGCCATTATTAAAAGTAGGTAGTGGCCATGAAGAAAGAAAAGTGCATGTAGCTGAAAACATAAGGAAAACCTGAGAATGTGTGGAGAGTGAGACTGAGAAGTGGAAACATTCATGACGGCTATTGACTTGGGCACCCAGATGAATACAGGAAACAGTTAAAAGATAGTGATATGGACGTAGGATGAAGGGCTACTGTGGGACGCAGTAGGACTTGGAAGTTTTGACAAAATCAAATAACTGGGAGCCTAGGCTAGAGCGTTAGATAGGCCATTCACGTTCATGTTTAAGTTAGTGATATACGTAAGAATGACAATCAGTACTGATGTATGTATTGATTAAGAAGATATAAAGGAGACCTGTGGGTACAGATGGCAGTGAGACAGGAAGCTAAAAGGAGGAGTGCCTCAAGTATGAGGAGAACTGGAAAAATCACGGCATTATAGAAGTTAAAGAATTCTCCATACATCTCCTAAACTCTTGCTAAAGGCTTTAAAAATTAATGACATTTAAAGCATTTTCCTTATAATTATTTACATGTCCAGTGTTAGGCCAAAAATGTATTACATTGGAAATATCGGACATAACACAGTTTTTCAGAAAAATTTATTGAAACACTGGGAAATCTACAGTTCTATATTCAGTGACTGGTACTTACACATATGAAAAGGCGACTCAGGGTACCCAAAATATTTCATCAGAATAATGTTATCATTTCCCATTCAGTAAAATACCTTTAAATAACTGAAGAGGTCAGATCAAATATTCTCACCTGCTAAATTATACACTACACCCCCTCCTTAGATCTTTAAATTTATCTGACACTTTAAAGTGAATACCTTCTTAAAGAATATAGTCTCTTCATTTTTCTGCTTCTATGTAATATTCCATCTTAAACCAAACATATGTACATTAAGCAAAATATAAATAGCACAGCATTATTTAAATTTGTGACCATATTAAATGAAATTAAAATTAAAAGCCATTACAAATCCTTTTATTAGCATTTTGGGCTATATTGATTATAATAACAATAAAATGAATTTATACTAAAACTGAATTTCAATTTCCTTATATTTAATAGTTAATCTTACCTTTTATGATATAATAATAAAAAGAAAAATACATATAATGTTTTGCTATATAACTTAAAATGCGCTAAAATTAATGTAATCTGGTACATCAAATTTCAAGAAAAGATTTTTAAAGTAAAAAAGAATGGACATTCTATTTTCTTTCAACAATGAGCAACAATGAACACCAGGGGGCGCAAAAACCAAAAGTTATTTACTACAAAGTAAAGCATGCGCACACACACATACACATACCTCTCATGTAGTGGAAAGCAGAGACACTTTAGAAGCAGACAGATTGATTCCAGCTTCCTCCATCACATATAAGCTGAGTGACCTTTACTTAATGGTTTAACCTCTTTAGAAATTATAACTATGATAGAGATTAAATGTTAAATTAGATAAAAAACACTATGGTTTTTTCTTCATTGCTTCTTACAAATATGTGTCTGTGTGTACCAGAAATACACACAGGAAATAAAAATTTAGACCTTATAGCAATTAATGCAAATCACAAACATGGAAAGGGTTTTATGAGAACATATGAGCACAAAGATAGCAATATCAAAATTAAGAACTGAACAAAAAAAATGCTTTTTACTCAAATCCAATGGCAGCTTTTTCAATATGAGAAAATATGAATGCCAAAGTGATTTTCAGAGTGTGATCTGAGATACATCAGAATCATCTGGGAGTGATGATTTTGTATGCAGATTCCTGGTCCTACTTAAAATCTATCTTTTCAGATCCTTGGGAGTAATTGTCCTCTGGTAAACTGAAACAAATACTCCCTTCTTTGGTTCTCATGAACATTTTAATGGCACATTTTGGAAGCTAGCATTGTGTTTGCATCATCATTAGGTTCTTTCTTCTAAAATGTCATAAGTATATTCACAAAAGAGTTACATTCAAAAATACCTGATAACGATGCCATTCTTCTAAGAGCTAAAGCAATTTTTACCACTTTGGGCAGCTCGGGACAAATTGTTCTTTCCTGATTAGAGGCAATAATGTAAGCTCTCAAACAAAAAAAAAATTCCCTATCACTTTCTATGTTCAATAGGCACTGAAAAATATTCCAGTTTTAAAAAGTGAGTATAGAGCCTTAAATTTTGATTTAGGTAATTAAAACTTTATGGTAATTCATATAAAACTAAGCTTACATAGGTACTTGTTAACTTAAAAACAGCTTTTATCAGTGAAATTCATTTAGATGTCAACAACTTTATTATAAAACTTCAAAAGTTTATGACATTGATGTAATCATTACAAACCATTCTTACCTACTTACCAAGAGCAAAACTTAAACTTGCCTAGTATTACTCTAGTTCAAAAGTTTTGAAAAGCATTTATCTCAGACCACCCTGAAAGAAGTACTAACATTGTACCATCTTATTTTCCTTAGGTTTTCAATAAATACAAATAAAATATTTTTCCCAAAGTGGATCATATTATATATGTTGGTTTGTAACTTGATTTTGTCATGTAATATTTTGCAGATAATTTCTAATTTCATAATGAAAATTTTCATCATGTTCTCAGTCACTGCTTGTCATTGCATAATTATTATGTCATTTGTTTCATCCATCCCATATTAACTGAATTTAATTTTCTTGTTTTAATCCCTATCGTAAATAGAAAATGTGATAAACACCATTGTACATGTGTATCTGCTCTTTCTATTCATAACATCATTAGTATAAATTCTTAGAGAATTATTAGGCCAAAGACTAAAAGGAGCATGTGTGTGTGTGTGTGTGTGTGTTTTCTCATATCCTCAAAGACATAGGGATATTATTCTTTTTCTTTCTTTGTTAATATAGTAGGTAGAAAATACAGTCTCTTTAACTTATATTTCTTGATTTTTAGTAAATTTTAAAAAGTTCATGTCTAATCACTTGTTATATATCTTCTTTCATCAATTGCTTTTTCATGCTGTTAGTCCTTATATTACAAAGATTAACTCTATGTACTGTTCAGAAAATAATTTTACCAGTTTGTCCTTTGGCTTTGCTTATGATTTGGTTTTGCTTATGATTTTCATACAGCAGTACTTCAAGTGTATGTTTTGAATTATCTACTATATCAACCCTTCCTATATGATTTCTCCTTTTAAGTTTTACCGGAAAAATTTTTTAGTTTTTCTTTAAGATTATATTTAGCTATATACTCTGGCACAAAATAAAAAGTACAGATGCAAGTATATATAAGAATTTAAAGTAATTTGTTCAATCATTTATTCATTCATGCATATTCATTCTTTCATATATACTGAGCACAGATATTAAATTGTTCTAAACGATGATAAAACAGTGAACAAGACTACACAGGTTTCTGCTCTCATTCAGTTACATCCCCCAAAGGAATATAACTTGTGACCCAATGTGGCACTTCAAATTGAAAGGGAAATAATGGATTGATTATTCAATATACAATTCTAATACAACTAGTTAATCATTAAGAAAAGAAGTAATTTCAGAGTGAACATCAAGAGTATTATACACGGTTAAAATCTGAATTTCAAAAGTACATCCTTCAAAATAGGAAAAAAGCCAAAAGTGAGTGTTATATACCTTCTTAGATAGGAAAACTAAAGCAAGGCAATTTTGGAAATGACATCTTATTTTCTTAAATGGAAGAGAACAAAGTAATTTTTGAACAGTAATCTTTATTAGTGTGTTTTCAAAGGTACATATACTCCTGAGCTACTCCACTGATACATTTATTATTTACTCTTGGAAGTTTACACATGTTTTGTTCCAAGCTCACGGGTCACGGGTGAGTACATGTTTATATACTAGTCAGGAACATAAATAATTTAAAATATTAGTCTTATCCTTGGAATCACCAATTAATTTACTCAAATCATCTCATCTTACTTCAACTACATGAAAGACTTTAGAACATTATTCTTCAATTAAGCAATTTCTTTTCAAAACTGCAAAGATAGGCAGTGCAAGAGCTGATTCCATAAATCCTAGCATATTCTTAGAAAACTATGTTGCTCTTTATCTCTGATCTGCTTTCTTGAATAAATCGGATAATTATCTAACCAGTTATATTTGAGAAGAATGGTAAGAGTTCCTCTAATCTTAACATTTTAACTAGTGCAAAATGTCATAGGTGCCTTTCACATATAAGTGGCACATAATTACCCAAATAAGAAAAATTTACCATGATCTGATAAGGAAAAGGAGCACAATCAATGTAAATATATCTTTTGATTAAATAGTCAAGTAAAAATATGTTATGTGAAATCCTTTCTCTGGTCTCTATAAAGGAATACATACCGCTGATTAACATTAAATTCCATAAATCCAGACAAGATTTACTGTAATTGGCAAATGAAAAGACAGAAATGAAAGACAAAAACTCCTGTGATCATTGAGAAAAGACATTTATCCAACATCTCCAACTGTGAACAAATAAATATTTTCATTTTCATATTTCAAATTACTATCAAAATATTTTATCTTTCTACAAACAACAAAAAACAAGCATACAGTATCTAGAAATCTTTTTCTGACAAGAATGTCTCAAGTTTTTGTAAGTACACTCAAATTGTTTTCCTGAATAAGGTCACTATAATCTTAGGTTAAAATTACTATAAGCAATTCAAGCCAAAATGAATATTGCTTAGATTATAAAGCAAGCAATTTGATAGTGTAATTAACATGTAAATATAAATGTAAAACTATTACAGAAACAGAAACTATTACAGAAACATTCATAAACTTTTTGGGAACACTCACAGATCAGCAAGTAATGAGATAACTGATTTAAACGAAACAAATGTGATATAATATGTAAGGTTTGGAGACAAATGCAAAAACATCTTTGCTTTAAAAGAACATACAAACAGAACTTTATCTTTCTGAGTTTGAATATCCAGCAGCAAAACAAACTGCATATAATGTAGTGCAATGAGCATTTATATGAAAAAGACTCCAAAGGCTTAAAACTATTATACATAAACCAGAATTGAATCCATTAGAATAAGTGATTTAAAGATGTCCAGAGTACCTTATCAAGAACTGCTAGACACTCTCACCTGTATCACTGAATCATAAGTTTATGCAAAACTCTGTTCTGGATAACTGACTCTTATGGCTCCCCAATAACAAGCTCGAATAAGGCAGATCAAACCGAAGAAATAAGCAATGGCCCAAGAAATGTAGGTTGCACGAAATTGCCTTGCAAAATCTTGGGTGCCAACCTAGAACAAAAAGAAAGTTTAAAAAAGATTAGAAACTTGTAGAAAATACCTACTTAGAGAACTTGTGCCAGCTTACATGTGGTTTGTATTAAATATATCCCAAACCTAAAGCTACAAAATCCCTGTAAGATGTGAGTAGGTGTATCTATTGACTGTAACTGACTGATAACACTGCCACTTATATTAACTGTAAACTTACGAAGTCATGAAAAAACATGCTAAAATGCATTTTCTTAAAGAGGTATTTAATCCATGAAACTCCTTACTATTGTGTGACACAGTATGGCACTGTTAATGATATGGGACCTGGTGTACTAACTGAGGAGTGCAAGAGCAGGGAGAAAAGTTGGGAGCAAAACATAGCAGTTCCTTCTAGCATAATCCCCATGCCAACTCCTTAGGTTCAGTCTCCTCTAAAAATAAGCCAACGACCAATTACCAGTAAGCCACTGGTAATAGATTTCTGCCTGACTTGAATAAAAAGAATGATTCTTCAGACTTCCATAGCTGAAGCACAGCTGCTTTGAAGATAAAATATCCTATAGCTACGCAAAGTTGTTTTTGCCACTAACTAAACACAAATGGGCTTTTGTTAATAAGTGGCGAATTCTCTATAGTGCTAAGGACTTTCAAAGGCATCCAAAGAGCCTGTATTACTTTGATATGTAAGCTCCATTAAAAACAGATCTATAATTCTGGTTGCCCGTAATTCCTCAGAAGCTTTTGGGCCTGACAGGCGAGGGAGGTATCCTTCTCAGAGGTCCCTAAAGGTCAACCCAGGCCTCACCACTGACTACTGCTGACAAAGTTCAGAGAAAAGAATTCTATCCAATAGTACTCACAGTTAATCCAACTCCAATGAAAATACTTATCATTCCAATGGTAATGTATGCGCAGCAGCGCCTTCGTGGAAGTGCACTACCCACCGAAGAACTGCAAATTCGTACAAGTAAAACAGAATATTAAACTTTTACATAAACTTTATCCAAGTCATCTTTGTGAGTTCTATTTCTGGATTCAATAACATTATATATTTTGTTTCTCCAATTTAATAGATAACCTGCAAAACATCATTTCCAATGAGTGACAAAATCATAAAGGATGAATTGGCAATATTACTGTGGCTTCAAACAAATTTTAAGCCTTGATTATTGACAATATCCACAAAAAACTACAATGGTCCCTGATGATCTTCCAAGATATTTCTGAAAAGAAATCTATTCTAAAATAGAAAATCAGTGCTATCTTAGAAATAGCAGTTGCTCTTTATAGCAGTTTTTGTTTAGCGTATGTGATCATTAATTTTGATTGTCATTTTGACTGGCTACAGAGATACGTAGAAGACACGTGGAGATTAGTGGGTGGACTGCCCCAGGCAGGGACACCTAGAAGACACGTGGAGATTAGTGGGTGGACTGCCCCAGGCAGGGACCCCCAGCAACCCAGCAAGGCCCCCACAGCGGCATTAGTGGTGGCAGTTCACACATGTCCCAGACCTTCCCAGGCAAGGACCCTCCAGTGACCCAGCCAGGGGCCCATGGTGGCAGCCACCGTGGGATGCAAGCCCGGACTGCCCAGGGGAGAAGCACCCAAGACCCAGGCATGTACACACACACCAGCATTTGGTAAGTCTGATGAACCTCATTCTGCTTTGGCACACAGGTGGAAAAGAAGGGAGGAGGTGGGACCTCCATTCTTTCATATATATACATATATACACTGTATGTATGAAAGGGCTACGGAGAACCCCAGCAACTGAATGCTACTACCAGCCCCCACATCCAGAGGCCAAGATCAGCCCTATACCCAGCACAAATCCCACTGCAAAACTGGCTGGAGTGACAACACATATCTGAGATTAGACTTGGACCTACCACAGAAGCGTGAATACCAGAGAAATTTTACTGCATTTATTTTTCTATGTTTGCTTGATTAGTTTTCCTTTTTCTGTCCTGTTGAGGTCATTTTTTAATTTAGTTTAATTTTGTCTTGTTTTATTTTTTAGGGTTATTTTTTTTCTGTTTTTAGTCCCTTTCTTCTCTTTCTCCTTTTCTCTTTCTTTAATTAGATTCATTACCTTCATGTTTTCACATGCTTGTCTTCTAATTCTCTTTCCTGAACTATCTTGCTTGATTTTATGATACCTCCAGGTGCATTAACACTGTCTCTTCTCTGCTCGGTTCCCTTCAGTACTCCTCAGCTTCTTCTTCCATCCTTTCCTCCTCCTCTCCTCCAGTTTCCCAAAACATGGATGATCAACCTATGCTCCCCTACCCTTGCTCCTACTACATAGGACCTTACTCATCTCTCTATTTTGGTCCCTATCCCTCTTAATTCCCCCATCACAACAGGGTAAAATCACGCCACTAAAGGGAAAATCACTGCATACTGGTTCCTAGTATATGCTAGATTCTGTTACACAACTGTAGAATTTGCTCCTATGGTGAAACGTATCAGGCTAGTAGCTACCTCAGTTTGTCAGTAGCCAGGCTGAGCTCAAGACAATTGTTATTGTTAACTGTACTACTTTAGCCAGGATACCATACCTGCTATAACCAGTTTTTCTCTTCTGTATCACAACACTGTGATTGTATGGGATCATTACTGTCACTAAAAGCCAGTACCAAAGTTCTGGATGCTGAGTCAAATAGGTAACAACTTATCCTCAACACATTGGAAAGATAGGTTCTTCATACAGACACAAAGACCAAGAACCACCTACATCTAGAAGATATACTTGTGGAACAGCCATTTCCTGGGGAAGCCTTAATATTAGGAATAAAGCTATCTATCATAAGAAACCTATTAGCATCAACACAGAAAACTAAACAATACAGAAAATAAAAAATAAAATGATAATACACAGAAGCAAAATGCAGCCAGCCCACCCAGGACAAGCTCAGAGCACAATAAGGAAATCAGAAGCCAACCACTGGAACTTTCTAAAATAAGAGCAATAGAAGTGGAAAAAGAAATGGAAGCGACTGCAGAAAAATAATCTCTAAGATGTAAAAGGAAATGACCATCAGAATTAATGACATTAAAGCAGATACAGATAAAAAAAAAAAAAAGGAGCTCAGGAAAACAATGAAAAGCATTAAAACCCATCATGGGAAAGATACAGAATCCACGAAACAGATACAAACAGTCCAGGAGATTAAAAACACTGAAAGTATGTGCAACAGAATGAATGAAGGTGAGGATTAGACTGTCAGATCTAGAAGACAGGATTGCAACTAGCAGCCATGAAAAAAAAACATATTTTAAAAATAGCAAGAGGCCATGAAAAATCAACCCAACAGCTACAATATGAAGCAAAGAAGAACAGTATAAGATTGATTAGAGTCAGTGAGAAAACCAAAGACAGTGCAGAAACCTCTTCACAGAAATAATGGCAGAAAATTTCCCAAACATGAAGAATTTGACATGCAAATAAATGAAGCAACAGAATCCCAAATAGCTATGACTAAAATAAATTGACACCAAGGCACATAATAATCAAGATTTCAGAAATTCAGTATAAGAACAGAATATGAAAAGTGGCTAGAGAAAGTAAACAAATTACCTATAAAGGAAAAACCATCAGAATCAAAGGAGACTTCTCAACACAAACCCACAAATCAGGGAGAGTTTGGAGTAAGGTATTTCAATCCCTAAAAGAAAACAATCTTCAACTGAGATTGGTGTATGCTGCAAAACTACCTTTCAAAATTGATTAGTAAGGTATTTCCCTAACAAAGAACTGAAGAAATTTATGATGACCACACCAGCATTACAGAATACTCTGAAGGATGTATTAGAAAGAGATCATGAAAATTGCAAGAACATGAGCACCAGTAGAAAGCAGCAACCAGGCAGCAGAAGCAATTAAACAGAGGAGAAATATAGGGAATTACAATAGGAAAATAACATGAAAAATATAAGCTAATACATAACAGTTACCATCAATGTAAATAATTTCAATTGGTAAACTGAACAGAAACAGACTGGCAGAATGGATCAAGAAATGATACACAACAATATGCTGCACTCAGGAAACACATTTAACTCAAAAAGGAATTCATAGACTAAAAGTCATGAAAAACAATTCTCCATACCATAGGAACCCAGAAAAAAGCAGGAGTAGCTATTCTGTTTGCAGACAATGTAAACCTTAAGCCAAAATTGATCAAAAGAGACAAAGAAGATCACTATATACCTGTTAAGGGAAAACTCCAAGAAGAAAAGATATCATATAGATGCATCAAACACTGATGCACTGACCTACATAAAACAAATATTAACAGCCATGAAAACCAAATAAGCACTAACACAATTGTGGTGGGGGACCTCAATATGCCACTCTGACAAACAGATCAACCAGACCAGGAAAAAAAAAAATCAACAAAGAAATATTAGAATTATACATGGCCTCTGATCAAATGGCCCTGGTAGATGTCTACAGAGTGTTCTACTCCAAAACATAAGAATACACATTTTTCTTAGCTGTACATGGGACATTATCCAAAACAGACCACAAGATAGCTGACAAAACATGTTTAAGTAAATACAGAGGAAATGAAATCATCCTGTGGATACTATATGACCATAACACATTGAAACTGAAAATTAAGACAAAAGAAACCATCAGAAATATATAAACACATGGAAATTAAACAACACCCTTCTGAACAACCAGTGGGTCACACAGGAAATTAAAGATGAAATTAAACAGTATATAATACAATTAATAATCCCAATATGGCACACTGAAACTTAGGGCATGCAAAGAAAGCAGTCCTATGAAGGATATTTATATTGATTAACTCTCACATCAAGAAAACAGAACAAGCTCAGATAAACAACCTAATGTTGAACCTCAGACTTCTAGACAAAAAAGAACAAATCAAACCCACAGGTCATATAAGGAGGAAATTATAAAGAGCAGAAATTAATGCAATAGAGATGAAGAAAACAATACAAAGAATCAATGAATCAAAAAGTTGGTTCTTTGAAACAATAAATAAAATTGATAAACCATTAGCTGACCTCATCAAAAATTTGAGTAAAGAAAAAACACAAATTCAAGCAATTCAGAATGAAAAGGGGGAAAATCCCAATAGATGCTACAGAAATCTAGAAGATCATCAAAACTTACTATGAGAACCTATATTCTAATAAGATGGAAAACCTAAAGGAAATGGACAGATTCCTAGACACAATCAAATTGCCAAAACTAAATGAAGAAGATACATAAATTCTAACCCAATATTAGCCAATGAAATTGAAATGTAATTAAAAATTTGCCATCAAAAAAAGCCCAAGCCCTGACAGAATCATTGTTGAATTTTTCAAGAAATATCAACAAGAACTAATGCCACTAATGCTGAGTTCTTTAAAGAAATTGAAAGGAAGAAATACTCCCAAAATCATTCTGGAAAGCAAGTATTGCCCTAATTCCAAAACCAGAAAAGAACTCAACCAAAAAAGAAACCTATAGGCCAATCTCTCAAATTAACATAGACGAAAAAATCCTCAATAAGATGCTAGCAAACAGAATGCAGCAAATCATCAAGAAGATTGTACAGCATGACCAAATGGGATTCATACAGGGGATGCAGAGATGGTTCAACACACACAAAACAATATATGTAATATACCATATTAACATAACTAAAGACAAAAATCACCTCAATAGATGCAGAAAAAGCATTTGACAAATCTAACTCTCATTCATGACAAAAAAAAAACCTACAAAAAACTGGAATAGATTATCTTTACCTCAATTTGATAAAAGCCATCTACAACACACCAACAGTTAGCATCATATTTAATGGTCAAAAACAAAGTTTTCACTGTAAAATCAGAAACAAAACATGGATGTCTACTATCACCACTCCTATTCAATACAGTTTTGGAAACATTAGCCAGAGCAATTAGATAATTGACAAGAGAAAGAAATAAAAGGAATAAAGATAGGAAAGGAGGAAGTCAAATTATCATTATTTGAAGATGACATGAGGTGCTGTACAGAAGACTCCACAAACTCCACCAAAAGAACTGCAGATTTAATAACCAAATTTAGCAGTGTAGTGGGATACAAAGTCAACACTCAAAGATCAATGGCATTCCTGTACACAAACAACAAATTCACTGAGTGAGAAATTAGGGAAAACACACCCTTTACAATAGCATCCCCCCCAAAATGAAATATGTAGTAATCAGTTTAACAAAGGAAGTACATGATCCATACATTAAAACTTACAGTATTCTGAACAAAAAGATTGAAGAGGACATCAGAAAATGGAAAGATATCCCTTGCTCACGGATATGAAAAATCAACATAGTAAAAATGGCTATACTCCCAAAACTGCTATAGAAATTTAATGCAATCCCAATCAAAATACCATTGAGATACTTCACAGAACTAGAGAAAACATTCTTAAAATTTATTTGGAACCAAAAGAGACCTAGAGTAGCGAAAGCAATTCTGGGCAAAAAAGGCAAATTGGGAGACATCACAATCCCAGATCTGAAATTCTATTACAAAGCTACAGTGATAAAACAGCATGGTATTGGCAAAAATAACAGACCTGAGAATCAATGGAACAGACTAGAAGATGCAGGCACAACCACAAAGACATTTTCCACCTTATCTTTGACAAAGGGGCCAAGCATGTTCACTGGAAGAAAGATAGCCACTTTAATAAATGTTACTGGAAAAACTGGCTGTCTACATGCTGAAGACTAAAACTAGATTCATCTCTATCACCATGCACTAACCTAAAATCAAAATAGACCAATGATCTAAATATTAAAACAGAAACAATTTACCAGAAGAGAAAACAGGCAGAAATCTTCAAGATATGTAGGCAGAGAGTTCATGAACAAAACCCAGACCACATGGGAAATACTATAAAGAATCAATAAATGGGATCTCACCTTATTAAAAAGCTTTTGCACAACAAAAGAAATTACCACCAGAGTGAAAAGACTATCCATAGAATGGGAAAAAAGTATAGCCAGTTGTCCCTCAGACAAAGGACATATCTAGAACATATAAATAACTGAAAAAAAATTAGACCCAAAATTCAAAGACCCAATCCAAAAATGGGCATCTGAGATGAATATACACATCTCAGATGAAGAAATACAAATGGCAACATAAACACATGAAAAAATGTTCAACATCACTGGTCTTCAAGAGATGCAAATGAAGACAACACTGAGATTTTCTCTTGGTCCAGAAAGAATGGCTATCATGAAGAAATCAACCAAAAACAAATGCTTGTGGGGCTGTAGGTAAAAAGGAACCCTTCTCCGCTGTTGGTGGGAATGCAGACTGGTATGAAGTCGAATGCAGATTAGTATGGGGTACAGTATGGACTACTATGGAGATTCCTCAAAAACCGGATTTGAGGTCCCATTCAGCTCAGCTATTCCCCTTCTGGGTATCTTGCCAGAAGAATTAAGAACATCATACGCAGCAATCTGTGCACCCATGTTTACAGCAACACAATTTGTAGTAGCTAAATCTTGGAAACAAGCCAAAAGCCTATCAACCAAGGAATGGTTTAAAAAGATGTGGGTTTTTTTTACATGCTGGAGTACTACACACCATAAAGAAGGATAAACTTGAGCCTTTTATAGGTAAATGGATGCAACTTTAGACCATACTCCTAAGTGAAATAAATCAGACCCACATGTATAAACATCATATTGTCTCACTACTGTGAACAGCTGAATGAGTAAATACCCAAAATGCACAATAGATATTGTGAATTGGGAAGAAACTGTTCAAAAGAAAAGAGAAACTGGGATAGGGGAAAGGGGAAAGGAAGGAAGAGTAAAGGAAAAAATACACACACACACACACACACACACACACACACACACACAGTACTTAAGATAGTTCTATAGCTAGTTTCTCTTAGTTGAAAAGGTTTGTGCTAATATTGTTTGGACAATATTTCTTGACTATATCTTGTACTCACAATAACTACTACAAAGATAGCAATGTGCAATGTATTAATTATTGTTACTGTCCTACTAGCCTGTTTTGAAATTCTCTTTTTTTCCTCTTTAAAATAAAAAATAAATAATAAAAAAATTCCATTAGCCCTAAAAGAAATGTGGAGAGTAGTGGGTGTGGCTGGTTGGGTCAGAGATTCATAACCCCTAGAGACTATGTCTCCTCCCTTCAGGCTTCTTCCCCTGCTCTCTGCTTCCTACATGCCATCACCAGAACCATCTCCTCCTGACATGCCTTTCCTTCTTGTTTGGCCTGAAAGACAATCAACTGTGGATGGACTGAACCCTTGAAACCATGAGGCACATATAACTTCTTTTCCTTTTAGCTGCTGGTTTAGGTATTTTGTCCCAGCAGCAGGAAAGCTGACCAATATGGTACAGGAAATTTACCAAATGGAGCAAAGAAGAAAACAAAAGAAAAAGTAGCTATAATTTCACCACCATAGAATAGTCACTCAGCACTCTGGCATATTTTCTTCCTGCCATTTTTAAAAATTTACTAGTGTAAAGCATGAAGGACCTCCCCATGTCATTTTCTTAAATTGGAATTAATCAACTGCCTGCTATTTTTGCACTTAAACATGTTTTCACAATTACAAATGATGCCAGCTAGGCTTCATTTTAGAGGGTTTTATTTATTTTTCATTATTTTCTTTTTTAAAATTAGGATTATTAAGTTAAAGGGCTATACTTTTCAAGTGTTTTAATATATATTCTTAAAAAAACCTCTAAAATTTTTATAAAAGCATATACTGCTGTTGCATTTCTCAATTGAAATTCCAAATACAATAGTGTTTATCCATCTCCATTTCTAATTTTAGTAATTTTCAAAATGATGCAAGTAAAGAAAGATTAAATAGCCAAATTAGCACCATTTTCCTGCCTAACTATACGTGTATTTATTAACACATAGTATACACCAGGCAGTGTTAGTGAATGGCATAATGAAGCATTACTTTTATTTATATCAAGTGCCAGAATTATGCCTAATATAATGCATTCTCTTAAGGAATGTCTACTGAATAAGTGACTTATTTGGCATAGTTTAGAAATGTGCCATTCCAGAGAGGTTAATTTTGCATAAAATATTTTCTTTTAATATGCATCTTTTTAAAAATTGATGATATCTACTTCAAATATATATTTCCCAGAATACTTCAACCCAAAGATAAATATCTGGATGACCCAAGGGACTCATCATTAATTACTGTCTCAAATAGACTGCTATGTAGAATTAAGTAGGGCATGTGGAGTTCATTGCCCTTACACCATATTTAGCCTTACATTTATTCTAGTTTTAATTCTTATGCATCCGTGCCAGGCGTGGTGGAGCATGCCTGTAATCCCAGCACCTGGGAGTCTGAGGCAGGAGGATTGTGAGTTCAAGACCAGCCTGGGCTACGAAGTGAACTCAAGGCCAGCCTGAACTGCACAGCAAGACCCTGTCTCAAAAAGACCAAAAAAAAAAAAGTATGCATCCATGTAATGTCTTTTCCTGTCTTATACCTCATAGCTGGTTCTTATTCCTCATTACTACCTGTTTATATACTTCTGGCAGTCTCTACCCATATACATCAGAAACCAACTGAGCTTATTAGACTTACACATTGAATAGATCAAGTTCTAAGTGAATATTAGAACATCTTTTCTATGAGCCAAGTGAATAACTTGAGTGCATTAATTTCAATGTGTGAATTCTGATCAGATAACCCTGCCAGTTTTTCATCACTCAATCAGTACTTCTAAGAAGTCTTCCTAAAAAATAAAGAACCTACTGCTACTCTACAGGCCAGGTGCCATCTCACCACAGGGATAGGCCCAAGAAGCACTTATTGCATGAATGAAGAAATTTCTTAGCCTTTTAACACATATGCTGTCCAGATGCAATATGCAAGATTATTTTGTGTTAGAACTGTGTGTGTGTGTGTGTGTGTGTGTGTGTGTGTGTGTACGTGCTAAACTTTGGTTCTGTCATTTGCATTTTTTGTGGTACTATACACTGAACTTCTATTCATGAGACTTCTCTACTAGTATGCGACCATTTAGTTCATTCATTTTTGTAACATTCATTCACTATATGAACATAATACAGTTTACTCATTTTCCCTGTCAACAGACATTCAGACTATTTTCTTAATATTTTGCTCTTATACTAACACTGCTTTGAATACTCTTTTGTTTCTGTATTTATATATGCAGGAATTTCTCAAACACTTAGGAATAGACATGCTGAGTTGTATCACAGACATATCTTTAATACATACTAAATTTGTATCTCCCACAAAACCATATAAAAGCTATCACTGCTCCATCCCCAAATCTCATCAACATTTCAATACTTTTTATTGTCCTCATGTTTAAAACTTTTATGGATAAGAACGGTATTTTATTGCAGTGTACATCTGGATAGCTCTGGCTTCTAACAAGATTGAACATCTCTTCAATTGCTCTTTGGCTATTCTTTTTTCCTGTTAACTGATTGTTCATGTCGATTGCCCTTTTATCTGGAGCTATCTTTTGCTTACTGATTCACAGATTTGTATAATCTAGATACTAGTACAGGTAACTCTATATAATGTGTTTATCTTTTCATTAACTTTTTTTTGAGACAAGGCATTGCTTGTAGTATTTCAGGCTGGGCTTGGACTCACTATGTAGCCCAGGCTGGCCTCAAACTTGCAGCAATCCTCCTGCTTCAGCCTCCCGAATGGTGGGGTTACAGAGATATGCCACCACACCCAATTTATAAACTGTGCTTTTTAAAATTCATTTTAATAATATCTTTTCATGAAGTTTTTATTTTTAAAAATCAATATAATGTCAGACAATTCTAGTATGGTCAAAACGATAAAATCCTTTAAGGTTAGTGCTTTCTTCTACATTATCTAGGAAATTCTTCCTATTTCTACCATTAAAATATTGTTCTTTGAGAAATATGTTAAAAATTGCCTCTTATATTTATGTCCTTATCTACAAGAACATAGTCTTTGTAATTTCCCATCTTTATTTTACATATATTGAAGTTACGTTGTTTGGTGCCCACAAGTTCAGAATTTGTTTCTGATAAAGTGACCATAATAATACCTGTTTTAATAGTAAGGAGTATGGGATAAGGCATGTGCTAAAATCCTGTAACAAAAATCCAGATTATCGTAGTTTAAATGAAAGTTTACTTCTCTACCATATAAATTCTAAGGTAAATGTACAGTCCAAGCTTGGTAAACAGCACTATTCTGCAACTGACTGGCACTGTCAGACTCAAAAGGGCCACAAGATTCCTACTACAGTTGCCTTTTTCAGCCAATTGGAAGAGGGAAACGAAAACCAAACCAAGTATTTCTGTCCCTGAGAAGGGTGTCAGGACGTTCCATTGCTCTGAAACCTAAACTCAGCTACCTGCAAGGGAGCCTAGGAATACTGTCTTTGGCTGGGTAGCCAGTAAAATTGAGATTCTATTATTAAAACAAAGAGGAAAACTGGTTTCTACTATTTAAGCCAGTATTACTGTTACTATTGTAGTGTTGTTTTATGTTTACCTGTTATATCTTTTAGTTGGCATTACGTGCTTGCATCTCTGCCCATCCTCTTTCATTCTGTGTCTCACACTTTATGTGTTTCTTCTTCAGACTTCACATAGATCTTCTTCACTCTAGTCGAATAATTTCTGGGAAAGCCTACTGGTGTGATTAATCTGATCGATGATTATTTCTCCACCCTACTTTGCTCTCTATTGTTTTTATACTGTCGTCCACTTTCCCAGACTTCTGGATTGGCTGTTTCTTTTATTTCTCCCTCTACTCACTACTTTTATTCCATTTATTTAAGATACATTAAAAATTTTAACATGCCCATCTTTTCAAAACTAAAACCATCTAACAAGTCTATCTTTATAGGAAATTCAAAGATTTTAAGAAACTTAGCCCCAAACAGTCCACTCCCATCCCATTCACCACTATTATATATTTGTTTCTTCAAATTTGCCTGCGTTAACGTTACTGATATTGCTTTTGCTACTTTGTGCTTCTGTGTTCTGATGAATGTTTATGATTTTCTGATCTACCTTATCTTGTCACATTGCAGATATTTCTCCTGGAATATTTTCCATCTTCCCTAGTTTATCTCTTAGCAGTATCTTAAAATGGGGGCATCAGGATGGTAGATTTCCGAGTTGTTTTTTGTTGGTTTGTTCGCTGCTTGGCTTATTTTGCATTTTTAAACACATGTTAGTATTCTATGATATAGTTTAAGTAGGTGTATAATACCGGTTTGACAGTTATTTTCTCAGTATTTTGAAGTATTTCTGAACTTGGCTTCCATTTTGCTGTTGAGATGTTTGCTGACATAACTTCTCTTTGATGCCTCTCCTTTCTAGGGGAGTTTTTCCTGACCTCTCTTCTGGGTGAACGCGCCTGAGAGGACTTCACCGGGAGAGAGTATTACCCCGACCCCGCCACCTCCTGCGAAGCCCAGGCCCGCTCTCTCGTTCTTGCCTGAACACTGAATCCCACAGAACAGCTCCAGTTACCATCTTGTTGCTGGCCCCTGGGTATTTTCTCAACTTTCTTATTACCTGAGCTATAGAATTAAAAGGGTACTTGTTACAGTCGGATGTGAAAGGCAAAAGCACATACAAAAATGGGTCAAGTGACCTTCTAAGAGGGAAGATTTTTCAGTGTTCCCAAACAGCTCTATCTTAATTACGTTTCTCTCATTGCTGAGACAAATACCCAACACTCACAACTTGAGGGCAGAAAGCTTTATTTGGCTCACAGTTTACAGAGGTTTCAGTCCAGAACTGGCCATCTCCAAGGCAGAGTGGCTTTGCAGAGGGGGGTTCATGGCAGGCAGCAGGTAGCAAAAGCAACAAGGGAGGGACCTTATTAGGGTTGTTCTGCCCTTTTTATCTCATCCAGGAACTCAGCCACTAACCCTAGTGTCCTTGAGCTTAGCATTGCATGGTGAGTCAGCATCATACACTCTAGATGCAACCACCTCTGAAAAAACCCCACCTATGACTGCATGAGGCTCTTGGGGGAGACATCCAGCAGAAGCCATACAAGCTATTTACTTATCGACTTACTAACCTTCCCATTCACAAAAACAGCTTATAGAGCACTAGGACTGTGAGGCACTCCTGGAAATTTATAAGGGAAGAGTTACAAAGTAGTGATGTTTACATTTTCATTTTCAGATGAGGTGAGAGGGAAGGCCCTGTTACATGGGTCTTATGGGCTTGAATATGGCCTATCTCCTCTGGAACTCTCACTGCAGTTTAATCTTCATTATGAGGTTTTAAGAGAGTGGAAACAATCTAAATGGTGTGCAGAGGCAGAGACTTTAAGGCGATGAGTAGGATTAGATACAGTTACGGGAGTGGAAAGCCACGATTGAATCTTCATCGGTTTGTAAGAACACAAAGATCAGAGACAGACTCATAAATGTGCACTCATCTCCTGCTATGTGATACTCTGCAATGCCTTGGGACTCTGCCAGCAAGAAGGCCATCACCAGATGTGGGTTCCTTACCTTAGATCACATTTGTGAGCTAAAATAAATCTCTTTACAAAGCATGAAGTTCCTGGTATTTTTATAGCAAGAAAACATAGACTAATACAGTAGAGTTTAAGGACAAGGAAAGATACGAATAGATGAAAGAATAAGTTATTTTAGTTGAAAATAGTAGCACTGTTCAGGTATAAAAAAAAAATACTTTTGTCAAGGAATGAGCAGCAGAATAACCTTACTTCAACAGAAGGTTTCTGCAGGTGAATAGTACAAGCAAAAGATATTTCAAGTTAAATAGATGTTTTCCAGGTAAGGCAGGGTAAGGAAGGCACTAGTCAGACTATCCCAGATCTAGCAGGATGAGATTAAGAGATAGAAGCACAAAACTGCATAAAACATTTTTAGAAATACGATTTATTGAGGCTGAGACATAGAAAGCTGTGTGCAGAATGGGAAGAAAGCGAAGATAAGGACATAGGTAGCTTAGGCACAGACGTCTAGGTCTAGGTCTAGGTCTAGGTCTCCATCTGGAGACCTAGATCTACCTTGTTAGTAAGTTTGGAGTTTGATTCTGGAATTTAGTCAATAAGCCTATATGGTGATTCATATGAACTATTTCTACCAAAAATTAAAAGCAGCCTTTCTTACAGTAACTTGCATGCCATTACATACACATGTAAGTAGTCCTGCGGAAATGCAACCTCCTCGGCGTGTGCAGTATGTCACCTGCAAAAGTGATGCCATGGCCTGAACATGACAGCTATTAAAAGCCCTAAAGCCAGAGAGTTAAAATCATGCATGTATTTGGGCACCATCAAGCTGGTAAATGAACTGAGAAATGTAAGGCTGGAGGTTGACAGAAAATTGGAAAAACCATTATAATAATCTTAGTGAGAGATGCTAAATATAAGGAGTGAACTATTTCAATTTGCAACTGTGGAGTGTATTTCCTCCAAGAAAATTCACTGGCCTGCTGGGGACTCACAAGAAGAAATGGTGTTCCTTGATCAAATGAAGTCATAAGCCTTGGAGAGACCTTCCACCAGAAAAAAGGGAATGAGTACAGAAAGAGATGCCTATCCACAGTGAGTTTACAGATGGCTGCAGTCATCTCAGAGACAGGCAGTGTCTTGGTTAATCCCTCTCACTGTTGAGACAAAATACCTGACACCCAGAATTAAGGAAGGAAAGGTTTATTTAGCTTACAGTATGTGGACGTTTCACTCCATACTTGGCTGGCTCCAAGGCAGAGTGGCACATGGCAGAGGACAACTGTTCATGGCAGTGGAAGACAGCAAAAGCAACAAGAGCAAAAGGGACAAAGACCAGGGATATAACACAGTGGCACAAGCACCTGCCTAGCAAGTGCAAGGTCCTCAGTTTGATTCCTGGTACCAAGAAAAAAATAGAAGAAATATTTTGGGGCCGGGGAAATAGCTCAGTGGCATAAGTGCCTGCCTGGCAGGCCTGAGGTGATGAGCTCTTTCCTGGTACAAAAAAAAAGCAAAAGAGAGAAGTAGCCTCTTTCTCTGCCCTACATATGCAAAGGATCCACCCTAGGGCAGGTACAGCACTCACACGCACTATCCCAGCATTAGACCATGGATCAATCATAAACTCTAAAAGCCCGCTCCAGCTCCATGACTGCATGAGGCTTTGAGGGGACACCCAGACACAAACCATAACAGGTAGCAACTCAACGGCAGAGCCTGAGAGAGCTGGGAGAAAAGGGTGAGAACTGGAGAGGAACAGTGACTGTCTGGGGACAGGCGTGTTGAGGAATGAGGAAATAGAGGGAATTAACCAAGGGCACTCTAAGAAGGAATACAAGAGCAGGTTTTAGCTCACTGGTAAAGCGGTACACTTAATAAGTGAAAAACATCAGATGAACAAGCTTAAAATATAGCATGGTTTCTCTGAAGTGAGGAGCCCAAACTATAAATAATGAGTAAAATAAAAGATAGTAGGAAGTAGGGAGACCGTTTTCAAATGGGAGGAGGACAAGAGATGGAGGAAAGGGAGAAAGGGGAGGGCGAGCTGGGATTTAAAACAAGGAGAAAGAAGTAGAGCTTTTGCAAATAGGAAAGGGGCCAAGAGACAGAAAGGGGCAGGGCGGGAGGGGTGAGGTGGGGGACAGAGACAGAATTCAGATTGGTTTTGCACATGTACCAACTCTTCAAGATGAATGTAATCACGTACTGCAAACATGTACTAATAAAAATTAAAATTAAAAAATATTGGTTAAAGAAACACTAATCAGTATCTAATTTTCAGGTTTCAATTATCCCAGTAAAGAATCGGAGAAGCCATGGACATACTGATCAAACATTCCAGTTTAATTTACTTTGCTTAAATTATAACTCATACATTTAAGATGCTGCACAGAAAAAAGGATTTGAAAAGCAGCTGGGGTGCTGATTTAGATAATCTCACAAACCTAGAGGTCCATATATCTACTACATTCCATATGAATTAATCATCCTCTGCTCGGCACCTCTCTTTTAGATCCTGCATTCCCTACTGTAGTGAATGGCTCTGTAGCCTCGCACAGAGTTCATCCTCGACCCCAGCCAATCTCGCCCCCTTGCCCCTGCACATTCAATCCTATTTACTCTATTTCCTTAATAGCACACCTGCCCTGACTCCTCTGTACCTTTGTACGGGTAGCTCCTCTTCCGTGAACTACTCTGCCCTCTTTTCCACATCATTCTCCTCATCTTCTCAGAACTGCTCATGTATCACTTCCTCCTGAAAACCTGATCCCTTCCCCTCCAATCTTCAAGGTAGAGCATGCTGACCATACCTCTTTCAAGCACTTAAATTTTTATTGTAAGAGTCTGTTCCCTCTGCTTTGTCTGTAAAATGAATACCTTTGATAGCAAGATTATACCACTTATTTACACTACCCAGTACCTAACGAAGAATTGTTTTTTGAATCAATGAATAATTATAAAAGTACCAAGAAGTAAAATGAAAGGATATCATCTGATAGTAAGAAGCTGCTGCTGTGTAAAATGCTAGGAGGTGATTCACAATGGAATAGAGCAGTGGTGTAGAGCAAAAGGCATTCAAGGAGAATTACCCTGGATTAAATCAATGCCTCTCTTAGCTTTAGGTCCACTACAACACTGCATGGAATTATAGTCCAAATTCCATTTCAGAATGCTAGATCTCCATCTTCAGTTGGATGGTGGTCACACACTGTCAAGTTAAAAAAAAAATATCACCTTTAACTCCAACAGCCCAAATCCCTGCATAATAAGAGGGACATGAGAAAATATTCCTTTACCTCAGGACCTCTGGGGAAGCTTCCTGCACATTGCATGCTAGCTTCATAGCAATGATTTTGCAACTCAAAAGCATTTGTAGGATACTTATGTTTCAGAAACAAAACTCTGTCTCAGAATCTTAGTTCAACAGATCAATTATTTTGTTAGGAAGAAGACCATTCAAAAAGAAAATAACAGCTATGGGTTTTCATGTGATCACAGCATCTGCCCTCCAGGAATGAAAGCTCAAATCTCCCTGTGCTTAGCATGTGACCCCACTCCTACAAACCCTCCTCTCAGTGATACTTACGCTGATTTATCCCATGTGAATTTCTACCAAGTTGTTCCTTATGCAACTGGCACAAATACCTCTTTATATTAATATACTTTCCTGTGATCCAATGTTCCTCTAGATATTCAATACTGCTTTATTATCAGCAAAACCATTACCACTGTTCTAAAATAATTAATCATACAAGTCCCCTGAGCAAACTCCTTAACTCTTCCTAACAGTTCCTTATCTCTGAAAAGAGGATAATAGTTCCTGAATTTCAGGATTGCTGTTAAGATTACAGCTAACTGTTTATGAACATGAAGGTACTATCACTGGACTTAGCACCACAGTGTGCTAATTGCAAGCAGTTTCTGCCTTCTTGTTCCTATAATTTTCTTTTTCCAACTTAATATTCTTGGTGAAGAGATTTATAATTTAATTTTGTTACTTTTTATAAAAACATCAATACACTGAAATATGTATCATTTACATGTTTAATGCATATATTGGGGTGAAAGGTAGCATCTCGCTCAAATGTGTTTCTCTGCATTTTTTGAGTCTCTAGGTACAGATTTCTACTGGATTTAATAAAGTTAAGAATTTGGATGATTAATTTCACAACCAAAAGCAGGAAATATCTGTTCTTTTCAAGCCAAAAATAGGCTGTAAAGAAATTATTCTCACAAAGCTATATTTAGTTGAATTCAGAACTAGCAAAGATAAATGGAGATATCTTATTACATATTCTCTACTTTTCAGATATTTTTTAATTATTTCTTTTTAGAAACCATTCTTGGGATTTCTCTACTTTCAAAATAGGTAAGGTATAAAGTATGATTCTATATCTTCAGTTTGAAAAATTGAAACATCAAAACATTCTAGTTTGATTTGCTTTTGCTTATTATACTTCACATATATAAATAGAAAATAATTTTAATTTGAAAATTCATTGTCAAAATAGATGCTGTGCATGCTGGGGAGTACCTGCCTATAATCCCAGCAGTTGAGGAGGCTGAGGCAGGACAATCGCAAGTTCACACCCAACTCAGGCAACATAGGCACGTTGCCAAGACCCTGTCTCAAAAAATAAAAGTGCTTGTTTCAGGAGCACATATACTAAAGTAAAAGCTATAAAGGGTTGGGGATGTAGCTTGGTGCAAAGGGCTTTGGGTTCAATCCCCAGTACTAAAAAATAAATAGATAAAAAGTGTAGACAATATGGTTCATGCTGACCTGTGTTCTTTCTGAGTGGTTGGAACACTGGTACGTGCTAGACAATAGTTTCCTCTGTGATCAGCTCCAAGTGAGCATGGTCTCTAGTGAGCTGTTCTGCCAGACAAAATTTTGCATGTGCACTAACAATTCCTTGCTGGAGGACTCCACGGGAAGAGTCTAGTTTCCTTCAAGTTTTGCCCCTTTTGCCTTTTCCCTTTATTAATTTTGTTTCACATTCCTTTGGTGTAAAAACCATATATGTGAGTACGGCTACAGTAATTCTGTGACTTTTCCTGTAAAATCAAGAGCTCCAATGCTAATGTTAGAGTCTTCGATCAAAACATCTTCTCTTGTCCAAGTGTTATGGTGGACAACTGTCATCTCAGTACCATGGGATGCTGAGGCAGGGGGATCACAGTGACTTAGACTGCCGATAGATAGATAGATGATAAGTAGATAGAGAGATAGGTAGGTAGATAGAAAGAAAGTAAGGAATGTGGATATACCTCATCCCTGGACTGAAAAAAGTTACTTCTTGGTTTTTGTTTACTTTTAAATTTTTTTCTGAAAAATGATACCCCATTTAGAAACAGAAGTAGACTGAGTAGTTAAGATTGACAAATAGTTACATCAACTTTACCATAGTAACAATCTGTTTAGCAGGCGAAGAAAAAAGCTTATAACCAGCTAATTACGAACAGTGAAATAACTTGCATTTTCTACTAGATGACAGCCCACTTTATAAGTATGAATTTTAGACAATTTGCAATAGAGTATAACTTCTTAGGATATTTGAAAATCCTCACTAGTTGACTGACAACTTTATCAGCTTTCTTTAAAAAAACAATTTCCCTTTGGAGAATGACAATCAAGCCCATTCATTTTAATTTCAAAATGTAGTATTTTAAAGATGTCTAATTTTTAGTCTTGAATAACATAAATATATTAATATTTTGATTCCACAGCATTTCTTAAAATCAAAGTCTGCTTAGAGGAGAATTCTGAACTCTTTAAATTGTTCTCACTTACTTCCCAATATTATTTCCAGTGGTAGAGAACTTACATTTTTTTGCAATGTGGGCATTTTGCCAGAGTGTTGAACCTTAGTTCCATCCACTGTAAAATAAATAAAGAGAGGGATTGAAAAGAAAAACAACTGAAAACTATCCAATCTGATAAAATGTTTCTTTTCGTTTAAATGTCATCAGGATCACAGCAGAGGTACTCAATCTTCTCCTGGTTCCATCAGTTCTCCCTCCAACAGTTCTCTCCTCCCCTTGTAACAGTTTGAGACAGCCTGCTGAGACTGTTCCCACGACTTCTCCAAGGCTTTGACGCAACCTAAATTGGTTTTACAGTGAAACTAATGCCCTATTTAGGGTCACTTCTGAACATTTCAGTTCATTTCCAGGGTATTTCACTTACCTTCAAAGTTGTTTTGCCTTTCAGTCTTAAGGTCCAATCTTTTAAATAGTGGAATATTTACATGCATTACTATATATTGTTTAAATTAGTAAGTTAATATTATACTACTGGAATATATTTTGATGGATATAATTGACTATAGATAACACTTTGAAGTGTGTTAGACAAAAAATGTTTGAACATGCAGCATAGAAAATCTCAGGTATTAACAAGATGGATACTAAAAGTGCTAAGGATTGTTCCTATAAAAAACTGTTTACCTTTTTGTATCTTAGCAATTCCCAGTGATTATGGAATTCTTTACTCACAGAACACATATAAGAATATTAGAAGAATTTGCCATTGAACACTTTGAAAAACACAAATATAGCTTTTCTAAGTGGCATCTATGCTTCCAGCCAGGCTGTGAATAGTACAAAAATGTACATTCCTAACAAATTTAACTTTAGCCTTATAATACTGATATATTAAAAGATTATTTATAAACACAAGGATATGATTGAAAACATAGCTTATTATATTGTTCTTTTATCTTCATCTTGGCAGAATTCTCTTGCAGGTCTCAGAATTCCAGAAATACCTTTTTCTGTATGACCTTTTTGTTAAAATATCATTAATATCTTATAATCACTTTTCTTCTTCATTGACTGTGAAAAACTTGGAACTAAGATTCAGCTTAATTTTATCAATATGCAGGACTAAATACTGTGCATACTTATATTCTTATGTATAATTTCATGTTTTATTTCTTGCCCTATTTTTCATTCTCTTAGTTATTTTCAGTCCTACTGAACTGAATGTTTCTTTGTAATCTGTCTCAATTGCAGTGGGGCCATATAAATCCAAGAGATGTTACAAAGTAACATCTGAAACAAAGTAAGGAATAAGTAAATGAACTATCTTAATAAAGTCTAAAGAACAGAGAATATATTATGAAAGACGGTAAACACTGATCATGATCAGCATAATAAGACTGAGGCTGCTAATCAGATTTAGAAGCTTTGTGGTGGGTGTTTTCTTTATGACACTGATGCCTCTTTCCCTCTTCCTGTCCCTTTTTCCAGTTGAACCCAGGGCCTCAGGCGCACTAGTTCTTTACCACTGAGCTACACCCTCAGCCCCACTGAGCTTCTCTCATTACTCTGAAACTCTCAAAAGGATTTCCTATCCTTTAGATATCTACTATATTACCCTAGTCACCAAAATCTGTTTTTCAGAAATACTAAAATCACCTTAAACACTATACTCTTAATCCACGTACCTTTTCCTTCTAAAACTTAAAATTTTTTGATCATAATTACTAATATGCTACATTAATATAATATGATTCCCTTGCTTACGCTAAATACTTTTTTTTTGCACTAAATACTAAGTAAGAAAGAGCTAGGTTTAGAAGTAGTCTACAGCTTGCATATTGCTTTGTAAATATATAAATGCATAAGTGATTTTTAAAAATAATAAAATTCATGCATGTGCATATCTATTTAAACTCTCCATTTAGATCATTTTCTAGAATTCACTGTGAGATGCTTCAAAAAAAAAAAAAAATCAAAGAAAAAACTCTGAAACTATCTGATTTTCCCTACTCCCTTTTCTCTATTAACAGTTTTGCCAATTCTCCCTAAAATTTTTTATGCTATCCCTGGCCCTTATCACCACTTTTCTGAATAATGAAAGCCACACACTGAGCCAACGCCCCTTATCTTTTCCCTGTGCATTCCTTCCTGTGCATAGAATCCACATGTACTCAGTTAGGTGTAAGGCTCCTGCATTGCTTTCCATTACTCTAAGAGGAGGTCATTTTCTCTGGGTTCAGTGCTCCTGAGGGTCTAATGGAAAGCTTTTGTCTCCTATAAAGGTATAGCAACAAAAGAAAATATATTCTTATCCTTCCTGACAGGGTAAATCATCTCGAAATTAACTTTTTAAAAATCAAATTTGGACTAGAAATTATAAGTAGTGAAGCAACAACTTTAATAGCTCTTGCTCCTATCAAATTACTTACATCTTATTTTTAGGTAATGACTTATTTAACTATGGACAGCACAGTTAATTTCCTTTACTCCAAGAAAAGTCAGAAAATTTTTGATAGATTATCACAAGAAGTATTGTTGAATCTAGAAGCCATGAAATAGGGCCATTGCGTAAGACTGTACACTTGGTGTTCTGCTGAGTGGGTGAGAAGAACACTATGATTCATTTGCCTACCAAGTCAAGACACCACATAGCTACACCTAGAGAGAGCATTGATTTCTACTGGCTTCCTCAAAGAGGCTCCTGTTCGCAACTGGACCAATCAGAGCATGTGTCTTTTGTCATAAAAGATGCTATATATTCAGCTGTACCTCTGAGTACTTTAACCTTACTAAATAAGGCTCTATTTTAACCTTTTGGTCAATTGCACTCACACAAATTTATGACATTAGCAGTGGCGAAACCTCTATAAACACATTGAATATTTACAGATATGGTATGACACATTCACGATATTCTATGACAGATACCCACTCACTTACCAGAAATGTGCTTCCACAGTGCCCACACACAACCCTTGTGCCTTCTGGTTGGACTGGCAATGCAGGTTGAGCTGGTTGTTCTTCAGAAATAAGCATCACTGGACCCAGGTTAATTATGCGTCTACTGTGGACAGGAAAGGGAAACAGTTTCATTATCCCATAAATGGACCGAGGGTAAAACCTGCAATGAATAATAAAATGAGCATATCAACTAAAGTATGTCATACTTATTTTATAAATTAAGTGTCAAGTTGTGCATTCAGATCACAAAAAGTAGTAACAGCAAGGCTTTCAAAAGCAAAAAAAAAAATATATTGGAACAGAGACCACATATCATTGCATGGGTCCTAGTCAATGATCTTGGGGACCATTTAACTGTTATTTCCAAGTTTTGTAAGTTCAAATCAGAAACTGTTCTTATTCTCTACCTAGGAATACAAGTTGATTTTGACAGAAAGCTGAGTACAAAAATTTCTGTATTAACAAAAAATGAATATGCCACGAAAGTACCAAAGTGCTGAGTTACAACCCAGTTTCTCTGTGCCTATTTCATCAGAAATGCAAACAAAGTAAAATCGGAGCTACCCTTCCTTTATTTCTCCAATGTGCCATCATACAGGACTATCACAATTCAGGTAATCATCAAAAAGCCGGGTAAGTCACAGGAGAAAACCCCAGTTAGAGTATTTATAGATTTGTACCGAAGTGCACCCATAATGGCACTGGGCATAAGCAAGTAAGTGCAGAATCTATTACTTATTCTGTGTTCACTAGAGACTAGTATAGCAGATAAGAAACATAACGACAACTAAAACATTTCTGGGTTAAAATTAACTATTTCAAACATAACCTAACTGGTTCTTAAAAAATAAATGTAATGTACCAATTTATTACAGTGCAAGTCTTCCATAACATAAAGAAAACATCTACTGTTCACTCGAGAATATTATATCCTACTAATTGTACCCATGACCTTCAAATTCTAAGTACAGCACACTTTTAATAACTACAAAAATAACCCTCATCTATAGGCTGCAGTCACTTTGAGGACAAGGATCTAGAACAAAGCATGACATATAATGAGCCTTTAGTAAATAATGTGTTGAATGAACAAATGAATGAATCTTTAGCTCTTACCAGTTGGGTCTCGGACATCCTATTCGCCGAGATGTGTCTTTACAAATGAGGAGACAATTACAAGGGCATCTAACATATTTCTTCCCTGTTGGGGGATTTTTGATTGGCTAGATAAGGGAAGAAAATGTAAACAGAGCAAATTAACCAAAGTACAGACTGTCAAAACTTGTTTGTGTTTAAGAAGGAAATGATTCCTTTAAAAACTAAGGTTTTCCTTAGTGCTACCAAGTACAGTATAAAGTGCACATCAACTTACTTTGAATAGCACAAATGTTGCTAAACATTCTAAAATTTAGGGGAACTATAAAAATTTAATACTATGAGCATATTTCAAAATTACTCTGTATTGGTGTCTTAATATGAAAGAAATATTTAGAACACACCAGTTGTTTTTCCAAAGTTTTTAAGACAAAGTCACTTAACTGGCCAGGTGCAACCACTCAGAGGATTCTTGTACCTGTCCAGGAAGAACAAGCTTGGTAAGAATTGTGGCCAGGCCAGGCATCACCGTGGTGCACAACTGTAATCCCAGCACTCAGGAGGCTGAGGCAGGAGGATCACTGCAAGTTCAAGACCAGCTTAGACTACAAAGTGAGCCCAAGGCCACTCTAAACTTCATAGGGAGACCTTGTCTCAAAAAAAAGACAAAAAAAAAAAAAAAAACTGTGGAGCAGTATTCCACTTCAATAAGTATTTGATTCCTTTTGATTTGACTAAGTGCAAGGTAAGAGAGATGAGGCTTGATTCATTCTTCTACATTTGTATAATCAGTTTTCCCTGCACCATTCATTAAAGAGGCTCTCTTGTTGTCTAGTAAATGTTTTTGGCCTTTGTCAAAAATTAGAGACTGAAAGAGCTTAGGGTTGTTTCTACATCTTCAATTCTATGTCATTGATTCACATGTCTATTTTTGTGCCAGCACCATGCTGTTTTTAGCACTGTAACTTTGAAGTATAACTTGATATCTGGAATTGTAATGATTCCCACCTTACTCCAGTTCACAATCACTTTGGCTATTTTTGGTCTTCTCTGACTCCATATAAACTTTAGTAGGAGTGTGTTTCCTAGTTCTATGAAGAATGCTGGTGAATTGCATTAAATAAATAAATATACATAAATCTAAACATATAATTGCATTAAATAAATTATTATAATATATATATTTACATTGGACATAAGCAGACAATTCCAGAATGTACTACTTATACTCTATTCAGCAGAGATTAGTATATAGTATATATAAAAACACAATGACAACTAAAACATTTCTAGGTTAAAATTAACTATCAAAAGTAAACCAACTGGTTTAATATGTATTATATATAATATATAAAATAAATAATTAGATACATAATTTTGGTAATATTGCCATTTTGATAATCTTGGTTCTGTCTATCCAGGAACAGGGGATATTGTCCCATTTTCTAATGTCCTCTTCAATCTCTGTTTTTGGAGCATTATGGATTTTGGTATAGAAGCCTTGGTTAGTTTAATCATTAGGTATTTAATTTTTTTATAGCTACTGTGAATAGGATTATTCTCTTGATTTCTTTCTCAATAGGTTAATTATTATTGTATAAGAACAATACTGACTTTTGTCTATTGATTCTGTATTCTGCTATTTTGCTGAATTTATTTACTAGTTCTAAGAATCTTCTGGTAGAATTTTTTGGGTCTTCTATGTAGAGGATCATGTTACCTGTAAATAAGAGCAGTTTGATGACTTCTTCATTTTCTACTTATATCCAATTTATTTCTTTCTCTTTTCTAATTACTCTGGTTAAGGTTTCAAGTAGTGTACTAAACAGAAGTTGTGAGTGGACACTCTGGCCTTGTCCCTGATTTAGAAGGAATGCTTTCATTTTTGTCTTATTTAGTGTGATATTGCAAGTACATTTGTCACAAAGACATAGATATTAAAACAACCACTAAATCTGCTGGATAAAAATAGGTAAAATTCTTGAACACATAGGCATAGGCAAAGACATTCTAAATAGAAACCCACTTAAATACTAAATATCAACAAATGTAATAATATCAAATTAAAAAGCTCTTCACAGCAAAAGAAACAACCCACAGAATAAAAAACAGCTTAAAGAATGGAAAATGATTTTGCCAGCTACTCCTTGGACAGTGGATTAATATCCAGAACATATAACAAATTCAAAACAATTAGACATCCCAAATAAAAGACACAATTTGGGGCCAGGAATATGGCTCAGTAGAATTGTGCCTGCCTGGCCAGTGTAAGGTTCCAAGTTCAATTCCCAGTACAAAAAAAAGACACAATCAAAAAATGGGCAACTGAAGTGAAAAGACATTTTTTCAAAAGTTCAAATGGTCCATAAGTTACACCAAAAAAATGTTCAGCATCTTTGGTCATTTGAGAAATTCAAACCAAACCAACACTAAGATTCCATTTTCAGAAAGAATAGCTCTTATCAAGAATTCAAACAACAACAAATGCTGAAGAGGTTGTGAGGGAAAAGGAACCCTTCTACATTGTTGGTAGGAATGTAAACTAGTACCACGACTATAGAAATGAGTATGGAGATTCTTCAAAAAACTAAATATAGAAATTCCATTTTATCCAGCTATACATCTTCTGACTGTCTTCCTGAAAGAGCTAAAGACATCATATTGCAGTGCGACATGTGTACCCATGTTTATAGCAGCAACTCATATATATATATGTATGTATGTATATGTGTGTGTGTGTGTGTGTGTGTGTGTGTGTGTGTGTGTATATATATAGGAATGTGTTACTGAACTGAGCTGTGATCAATTCATTGGCATGTAACCCCACTGGAAGTTAAGACTCATACAGATATTTTTTTGGAACTTTTGTACATATGCAGTAATTTTTTAAAAAAGTTTCAAAAGTCTAAATAAACAACACTGGTAGAAATACATAGAGGTTAACAATATGCTACCTATGATTCACAAAACTATATTATAGAATAATCTTAAAATGTAAAATTCACAAATATTCAGGATATATATATATATACTATCTAAAGCATCAAGAAATACAAAATTGGGTTAATGTATATTCAAAATTTATAACTACATTTACACACTTGACATGATAGGATTTGTTTTTCTATATTATTTCCACCTCACTTGTACTCCTCAGTTTCCTCCTTTAAAACAATTACTCAACTATAAAAAAAGATAAACTTTAGGCTTTTATAGGTAGATGAATGCAACCAGAGACCATAAGTGAAATAAATCAGACCCGCCTGTGTAAACACTGTATTGTCTCCCTAGTGTAAGGACCTGAAAGAGTAAATATAACCCAAAAGGTACAATAGATATTGTGAAAGGGAAAGAAACTGCTCAAGGGGAAGAACAACTGGGGTGGGGAAAAGGAAACAAGAAAGAAAGAAAGAAGGGAAGGAGGGCAGGAAGGAAGGAGAGAGAAAGGAAAGAGAAAGAGAGAGAGAGGGAGGGGGGAGAGAGAGAGAGAGAGAGAGAGAGAGAGAGAGAGAGAGAGAAAGAAGAGAGAAAGAAGGAAGGAAGGAAGGAAGGAAAAAATATATAAGGATAGCTGGGGTAATTGTACTGCTGATGTCTATTGGTTTATTGAAAGAAACAGTTAACCCTTAATTTTTTTTCTTGACCAATTTTGTATGCTTATATTTAGTAATCTGAACAACTAATTTGAACATAACAATATGCAATATAACAGCCATTGTTGAATTCTCAGCATCTTGTTTAGTGAAGCTCTGTACAGTTTTTAATTTTTTTATTACTTTTTATTTTCTTTGATTAATCAATCTTGCCTTCTTACATCTGGTAATCTGAGCAGCTTCACTGAAGACAGCCATATATAATGTAACAACCTCTGTTAATTCCTTTCGTCTTGTTTTGAAATCATGCATTGTTTTTATAGTTTTTGTGTTGTTTTCTTTTAGTCTTTGTTGTTATTTTGTTATTTTTGTCCTCTTTGAAATAAAAGAAAAAAAGTAAGACAGCTGAACTAGATATGGAGCACCCATCCTCAGGGCCAGCCCATGCCTTGACAGGTCTGGATGCCTGGTGCGCTGTGAAGCTGGGTCTGCAGGTGGGGCATGTCTCTATATGTAAGTTTTAAAATTCTTAGTTGGCAAAATAAACTTGTATATGCCAGGAACTGAGCAAAGTTAGTGTTATTACACTACTTTACCTGAGAAAAGCACTATTTAGAGAAGTGAAGTCCCCAAGAAGATACAGCTACTAAACAGTAGAGCAAGGACTCAAACCCCTGTGTCAGCCTCCAGATCTCTGGCTTGTAATCAGTTACACAGTCATCAAATAGTTACTTTCTCAAGAACCTCTCAAATTTTCCATTAACTTGTCCTAGAAAATCATTTCTCTTTTAACCTTAAATTCTGTATTTATAAGACTTGCCAACATCTCTCTATTCATTCTCCCCCAACCCACCACACACATACCTTACTTCCTAATTCATTCTGCTGAAATGAAAAAGACCTTATTAAGCCTGTTTTTTGTTTTGTTTTGCTTGTTTTGTTTTGTTTCTTCATCTCTACAAATGTATCAGGTTCCTTTCAGAATGGCTGCCCAGTAGGACAGATAAAGACACCCGTTTTAGATGACATGAGGAGAATGAATCCCAGCACAACTCAGCCGGGGACAGAGAGAGAGGGATAGGGAATTTCTCTGTTGGACCCTAGAGCATTATATGCATTTATTTTCAACCTGGACTTTCTCCAGAGAAGCTCCTTGTTGTCTAACTTCTTCACTTACAAATTTAAGATCAAGGAGAGATTAGCAGGGGAAGGGACAGTAAAAATGATCTAAATTCCACATGTATGTGTACTGATTCCCCAGGATGAATATAATTAATTTTGCACCACAAACATACGAATAATAAAAAGTAAGCATTAGCCAGTTGCCTATGAAAGCACTCCACAAAGACCTTCTTTTCCCTCAGCCGCTGTTCCGTGATGTTACTAACATCAAACCAATCTGATTATATATTATTCTCCATCTCTGGAATCGTCACAATTACACACATTGCTTTACTCCACAGGCCCAGTAAACAGGTAAATTTTTCAGCAATTTCTCTTATCTCCAGAAGTACTTTTCTTACAGTAGTTTTCCTGTATGAGCTCATTGTTTCAAAGGGGTGGGGCTAGGTTGACCTTGTTTGCTAAGTCTACAGAAAGCTGGAGATGCCCGCCTGAATGAGCTGGTCTGCTGTTCACTTGTAAGTATACACATAAACCTTTATCATTCTTTTTACTCTATTTACTAAAGACTAAAAGTTGGTGATGGGTGAAGAATTAAGAGACAATATTCACATTAGCATCAAATCCAGGGAAACATCTGAGGCACTGTTTTTCTTTTAAATTGCTGTTTATGACTCACAACTCTCACTGGCTTGCCAGCTCCGCGTAGAGCACTAAAGAGGTCAACGCTAACTGAATTCCCTAGTCACTATGCAGTTTATCAAAAAAACAAGCTGGTTTTGTAAGTGTCCTGATGTACACAATGTTCTTCTCCAAATAATTATCTCTTATGGCAATTTTAAAGCAACTACTCACAAGAAAATATTTTACTTTATGGCTTAAGGTTTTATTTTATGACTTTTCTATATGAAGCCCAGTACCTTTCATTGGCAGTCACCTCTTAATTTTTCTTTTTACATAAGAAAAGTGTAGTTAAATTTAATTTTAGATTCTGAGAGAGACTGAACTCTTAAAAACAGTCTAACTAGGAAAGTAGAAACATTTCAAGTCAGTAGACACTTTAGTCATTACTTGAAATTAGCCTTGCTTGTCCTTGCTTAGGCTAGGCATGGTGGTCACACTTCTAATCTCAGCACTGTGAGAGGCTGAGGCAGGAGGACCACAAGTTCTAGCCCAGCCTGAGCAACACAGTGACTTAGCAAAACCCTGTCTTAAAGTTAAAAAATTCAAAAAGGAGGGACATGTAGCTCAATGCAAAAGGCACTAGGTTGAATCCTCGGTACTACAGAAAAAAAAATTATTTCTTAAAATTTAGTTGTTCTTTTCACAGTTCAGTTTTTTGAAAAGGCCCCTCTGTGTTTTCTGAGATTTCACTGACTTAACATCAAATAAATGGAATAAAATTTCAAGCTATTTGTAAACATGCATAATCACAAAAGCCCCCAAAATAATACTGACAGCCTGTAGATATAAAATGAGTTGAAATAAATGTTCACATATTAAGGACAAGTCCACATTTGCAGTAAAGTCTAATATATTTTCATTTCAGTGAAAATCAGAACAGATTTAGTTGTGATGTAGACAGATATTAAAGATAATTCCAAATAACTGCCATAGCCAATCACATTTTAGTAAGAGCCCAAGTGCATTATCCTTATATTAACTATTTTAAAATATTTGAATGGGATTAGGAAGAGAGGGAAGAAGATTGTCCTATTTGTACACAGCCTACATCTGCTCTTAAGTAACATTACTAAAGAGCTTCTTTTAGGAATAAGATGTCAAACAACAATTTGTTTTTTTAATGGCACTCTTCACTTACCGTAGCTTCATTGCAAACTGTGCATTTAACAACATGCTGGTGAAGTTTGCCATCCAAATTGATTAGAGACTGGCACACACGGCAGTTGATGACGGGAATACCACTGGCATCTGGACTTGCAATGGCTGTATACGGAGGTGGGAGTTCTGCTGCAAAAACATTAGTCACAGAATTAGAGCTTCCAAGAAATTACTACAACTGGTGGGAGCATACAAGCATTAGAAGTAAAGTAGAAATTATCAAAATTGCCCCATATTTGTGTTTTTAAAGTAGTCAACTTACCCTAGTTTCAGAACATAAACATTTATAGGACTATGTTATCACCAAGAATAATTCTTGACTGTGACAAAAACCTAGTCTTGTTCGCCTAGGACTTCCCTAATGATTCGGTTTTTTCTTTCCTTACCTATACTCAAAATAGCCACTTCATTCCTGTGAGTAAATCTATAGAGCCATTAATAAGAAAGTTGTGGTTAATACCTAAACTAAAAATCTTGCCAATACAAGTGGTCACCAATAAAAAGGTCACTCATACATATAAACTACATAATACCCTGTGTCTCTGTATCCTGACCCAAGATAATGACTCTGCCTGTGACAGGAATTTGGAAGCAGTCAAGGAAAAACAAAAATGAGCCAAGGAAAACCAAATTTACCACTTGGGACTAAGATGAGAACTGTGCTAATTTCAGATACCAAAAAAAAAAAAAGTAAATGTAATAATGTTTAGTCTCAAATTTCTATTTGCAATTAAAAATCCAAGAAATACACAAGTACAGATTGGTTTAAAAATGTGTTGTTTTGGTTTGTGTCTGCATGTCCCCCCAAATCCTCTTGAGGTCATGGGGCAGGCTTTTTAGAGTTTTGATTGATTGGGTGTGAGTGCTACACCTGCCCTGTGGTGGATAGTTTGCATATGTAAGGGAAAGAGGCTTGCTCTTCGCACAGTTCCTCCAGTTTGTTCTTGTTGCTTTACCGTGTTCCACGGCCATGAATGTTTGCCCTCTGCCATGTGCCACTCTGCCTTGGAGCCAGCCAAGTATGGACTGAAACCTCTGCAAACTGTGAGCTAAATAAACCTTTCCTTCCTTAATTCTGGGTGTCAGATATTTTGTCCCAGCAATGAGAGAAAAGTAACTAAGACAAGTATTAAGCCCTCTAGGAACAACCGTAACAAATGAATAATACAATGGGACATAGGTCGTGTTGGTCATGCTGTTTTTATGAATATTTGAAAATTCCCAAAATGTAAATTGAAAGACACACAAATAAATGCACATATGATGTTATTTGGGAGATTTTACTTTTGCTTTTTTTTTCTTTTCAGCACTCTAAGGTTTACTGAGTGAATAGGGGGTGAGACCTACTTTCAGAATCAAGTACATCAGGAATGTAGATTAGAAAAGCTGGAGAAAAGAGCATCCTCATGTACTCTAGCACAGAATTTCTAAAAGGTAATTGCCTAACCACTTTCTGTATATACAAAGCATAACAAAAAATATACTGAATGTTTAAGTTTTAAACATGGTATTACAGTTTGATAGACGGTCATCAGTCCCCCTGAAAATACTCCCCCTTGCTTCAAGCACACTTATGCCATCATTCCTGTCACTTTCTGAAGCAGTTCTGGAAGTCCTTTCATGGTGTTTTAACTGGCGCTGCCACATGTCCTGAACTGATGCGAAACTTTTACCTTCCACGGTCATTTTGACTTTGGGGAAAAGCCAGAAGTAGCGCAGCGCCAGATCAGGTGAGCACGGCTAGGACCCACAGCCATGTTTTGGGGACCTGTCTTTCCACTGAAAGGCACTAAGCAGCAGCATTCAGCATAGTGTTCATCACACCTTGAAAGACACTCAAGAAAAAGACCTTCCAGAACTGCTTCAGAAAGAAGCAGGAATGTGCGTCTCAAGGAGAAGAGGTGCATATTGAGTTGGGTTAGGGCAATGTTGTTTCTTACAGTAATAATTTTTAAAATTTAAGCATTAACTGTATATTTTGATCATACCCTGTATCTCAATTAGAGGCAGAGAAATCCCATTTGATGTAAGGTATTATCTGAGGATATTTAAAAAGGGCCGTGCCTTACACATGATCGAAGTAATACTATAAAGAACTGATAACTTATGGGGTTTCTATAACACTACAGAACACAATCACAATAGCTAATGATGCAAAAAGTTGTTTTTTAAATAGAGGTTTTCTATTCATTAATTAGGTTATAATTCTGGGATATTTTAGTTTTGTTTTGTTTTTTTCATTTTTGGTACTGGGAATTGAACTCATGACCTCATGCTTTCCAGGCAGGCACTGTGCTACTGAGCTATACCCCCAGCTAATTCTGTGATATGTGAAAGTGTCAGAGCATAACACAATACAAAAAACCCACATAGATTATCTATCATGTGGTTTCCTCTCAATTATCATCATATAGATTGTCTTTAGACTGCAAAGGATTAGCAACAACTATTACTCACCCAAATGATTCATAAACTGAATTTATATAATAGCCAAGGCTCTGAAACAAGCCACTTGGAAATGACAATATGCTCATATTTCTGGCAGCTTAAACCAGAACACTGCCAAGCACTGAATTTGAAAAAAAAGTTATACACGTTTTCAATTACAAAAATAGCTTTAAATCCTTTAAGGAATGTGAGTTTGATCCAGAGTGACCCATAATGTATTAATCAAGAAGACACAAACAGGTTAAAGGAACAATGAGTTGGTAGTATATCTTAGGCTTTGCCCTTTGCAGATGGCTTTATCAGATTTCACTAAAGAAGACGTTATTCTGCAGAAAACTATACACATCTCACTAGAAATTCAAGATGCCCTGTTTCAATTTTAAAAACCATTAGCAATAGCAATGTTACAAAAATTGATTTCCTCTCAGCTTTCCTGTGAGATATAAAATAATGTGAAGTCATTCTCCCATAACGCTAAATCTCCATATTACAAAGAACAGTAGAAAAGAAAAAATTTAAAGACAAGACAATTTCACTAAAAAGGAAAGTGCCTGGGGGTGAAAGGAGAAGGCAACACATTGCAACTGCATTAGAGGACACTGGAATCTATCCACGTTGACAAGCACAGTTTTTCTCAAAGGAATCTCCTAAGAAAACACCAGTAGGTGACAGGAGAAGTCATTTGAAGTGCATTAGAGCCTACAAAAACCTGTAGGTTTTTCCTCTGGATGTGTACTACATAATTTTTAATCTGTCAAAAAAGAAAAGCCTTCACTGACAAAAATATGTTCAGTTCTACTGGAGATTTGAAAAGTGGAGGCAGGGAAACAGAATTATTAGTGAGGATTCAAATTTTAAAATGGAAAAGAATAAGCAGCCTGAGGCCAAGGGCATACCTGGCGTGTTGACTGATTCACTAGCATTTGTAATTCTGAGTCTGTGAAATGGCTTAATAAATATTTATGGGATAACTGAACAAGTGAATCGCTGAAATTCATTAGATACATCTGTCCAATAGCACTGAGAGTATTACCACTATTCTTGCCAGGGAATAGAGCTAGGCTGAAAAAATGGCTCTGTTGTACACAAAAGATTACTCTCTCCAAACTATGCACTAAGGGTGGTTAGGCAGTCAGCGGACACTGGCGCATGCACCAGATAAATGGAATCTATCCAAGAGATCAATAGAAGGACAGATGCTGTAGGCTAATTTCTCTGCTAAACAGCATTTTCAGGCCCTTCCATTTTCTGTCCCTTACTTCAACCTTAAGCTAATTTAGAGATATTTTTTGACCTCTGGCCTCTCTTTTCTCAAAGAGAACTTGTACCTACAACTCTTCTCTGGGAAAGGATTTATAATTCCAGATACTTCTTCCAGTTACTAAGCCTATAGTAATTAGCAGCCTAGATCTGTTTACTTTGTCCCTTTTCACTTTACAATAGTCAACAGATACCACCTCTGTACCCATTTTGAATTTCTGTATTAGAACAAAAGCCCACTGTAATCTCAGAATTTGAGATCACTAGTTATGAAGAGCCACAAAAATTTTTCATTTGGAAAAATACTATTTTTTACCTCAATGACAATCATTCTCTCTAGGGAATTTCACCTCTAAATGAAAAATCCCTTACCTCCATGAGGGTAGATTTGTTAAGCTAGTAACTCTTTAATTGTAAAAATCTCCCATAAATCTCCAGAATTGTACAATGCTAAAAATATAAGCAATCTTTGGAATTATATAGCTTAATTTCTTCATTTTATGGTAAAGAAAACGAAATCCCAGAGATGTCTGACTTTTCAAGGTTCACACAGAAATTCAGCAAAGCCAAGCTCTGCCTTCTGTCCCTGACATCTCTACACTGTAACAGCTGCCTCCCTGAATAATAATGCCATAATCTAAGGGAAAATGTAAAGATTAATGAGGCAGTTCTGCAGAAACAGGCAAGAATCCGATAGTGACCATTTCTGGAAAAAAACAGATCTGGGATAAAAAGAATTAAGACATGGAACAAGAAGTCAAGGAAAATAAAAATTTGAAATGTGTATAAAAAAACATTCTATAATAAGTTCATAGAAAAACTCATAAAAGAGACAATGAAAGCATATAGATCACAAGGCATACATAATGGTCTTCCCAATACACTCAGTAGGAACCATTATCAGTCTGTGAGCCCGCAAGTGATCAGATTACATTTTCCCATCACAAACGTCAACATCATTTATCTATTTACTGCCAAACAGCTTCTCTGTTTTGCTAATTCATCCTGAGGTATTAAGCTATACTTCATGGTTTTTTCCCAGTGACATCCTCCAGCATTTTCAGTGTTGAAACTGCTTTGTGGGGTTCCTCTGACTTTTCCTGTCTCAGTTCTTCCTTTACAAGTCTCTTAGTGGCAATATTTACCAGTTTAGTTCACTTCCCTTATTCACATATTCTTTTATTCGGCCCTTCAAGCCCTTGACAAAGATATACCAAAATGAAAAATGGAAGCAGATTAAAATGAGAGATATTTTAGGGTACTATTATAGGAAAAGCAGCTCATGGGAAAAGCACAGCTTTTCCTCCTCCAGTTTGCAGGGCAAGGATTCACTTTCCCTTAGTATCTCTGGGAGAGTATGTCAGGGACAGAATCACTTGGCCACTATGGTACAGCTACTTCTAGTGTCAACAGAAAAAGGACGAAGCACTTTGTGTTCCTCTCTTAAATCAAAGAAATGAAACTATTCCAAGAGACTGTTGGGTGCTCCCCAAACCATGCTACACTAAGGAGGATCTATCCAATGAAAGTCAGATTAGGAGGTCGGTGTGTTAGCAATCAGGTTCCTGGCCCCAAATCCTACATCCACCCTTCTTGCTGTGCACTGTGATCCTGGAACTGGAACAACACAAATCATGCTTTGGCTTTGCCAGCTGGCAGCCATCTTTCTGTTAACAGGCAATAAAGGGAGCCTGGAAAGCTGGAGGTAGAAGGGATTGTTCTCTCCATTTGTTATCTGCGAGCTTCCAATCTACCGTCTGTTTCTCTAGCTGTCACCCCAGGAGTTGTGTTTCACACTGGCAGTAACAGTACTTTTCCATTGGAACACTGAATCCAGTCTGCAGTTATCAACATTTGCCAGAGCCACCTTCACTGTGTTTCTCCTAAGAGAAAGCCCCGGTACCAGCTAGACAGAGCTCCTTCCTCCAGTGTCCAAGGTCTGTCTCAGAGATAGCAGTGGCAGCTGGCCTGTGCCTCTTCAGAAGGCAAGTTTCATTTCTGCAGGAATCCTCCGCTAAGTTACTAGGTGATAAAAATTCCACCTTTTCCGTTTTGTCTCTGGCCTTAGCAGTGGTTGCTGCTTTCTGCTCCCTCCCTGATACTTCAGAGTGATACGTGTACTTTTCAGCTACCTAGGTACCAACCTGACACCTAGTTGAACATTTCCTATATTAAATTCTCTTCTGTGGTTTCTTTCTTCTTTCTGGGTCTTGCCTGACACAGAAATTCATATGAGACATGATCCCAGGAAACACCGATGGAATTGGAGAAGTAGTTGGGTAAACTTGGACTTAAATGGCATGCTGAGCTCCTCACTAATGGGGATGGGATGGTAGTAATCTGCTGTGGCATAGGGTGCCATCCTGACCAATCACATTATCCTTTGCATTTGACTTTACCATGAGCATGTTACTGCAGTAGTAGTTCACTTGACCACTGTGATAGTAAGAATTACTATGTGGACTGGGATATGCATGGATTCTTGTGAATGCCCTGGGCCCTTACAGAAAGCACATATGCGTCTCACATCTTTAAACTCAGTTCAAATCAGAATTAGAAAACAAGAAAAGTTCTATGACAACCTTAAAAATATTGTCTAATTTTAACTAAAACAGGGATTACATCATTAAAAATCAAACAAGAAACTTAATTATGCAGATCACAAATTCTAATGTTAACCTTACTGTCTTACTGAAAGCCGGAATACGGTTTGCAAGAGTGGATCTCTGGAACTTGGAATGGAGCCATCCGGTTATACAAAGCTGAACTGAGAATCTTAAAACCCTGAGTCACCTTGAGACTCCCCTGCAAGAAGAAAATAGCTTCCCCTCTGTATGCAGCCTTCCTTTGCTGAAAAACTGTAGCGACCTCACCTGAGACAGCCATTTTCCTTATGATCCATCATCAAAACCCTTTGTTGCCTCAAGATCCATAATCAGGGTCACATCTCAACATGCTCCTGGAGAAGAACAAAATCTAACTCAGGAAGAAGCAAGAAGCAATTGCAAAGTTTGGATGATATAGCCCATCAGAAAATATGTGTGTGTAGATCCTGAGTGACATACACAAGGAAAGGGAGTATAACAATTGTTAAGGCTTGTATCCAGACGTCTCCCCGAAGTTTCATGCCCTCATTGGCAGGACTTTTCAGGGGTGGTTGGATGTAGCATGCACAAATCTGGATTATGAGTGTGTAATAACTGGATCAGTCCACTGTGTGAGTTAGCATACTCCTGGGTGTAACTAGACAAATTTACTGAAACCGAAAGACGCACCCTAGGTACAAGTAACACTAACCAACAGCCTGAATGGAATAAAAAGAGAAAGGCAGGCTCACCGCTTGCTGTTTCTCTGTCTGTCTTGCCATGGGTTATTTCTCTTCTGTGCTGCTCCTCTGCCACACCACTTCACCTTGGAGTGAAACCTCTCAAACTGTAAGCTAAAACAAACCTCTCCTCCTTCAATCTGTGGATTTTTAGTATTTTGATCCAGCAATGATAAAGTAACTAAGACAATAATAAAGCAAGATTTCTGGGCTCCATGCTTATTTTAAATCTAGAAGTGGCTCTAAAACTTTACATGTCGGTTGATAAGATTTCACTTAAATGAGGCTGAAATGCCAGACTATCCCTAGCATGATTAAGAAGAAGCAATCAAAAGCTCATGGAGTGGAGAATGCTGGAGTGGACTTACCACATGAAACCTGTACACTTATCCCACACCACATGTCCTGAAATGGGCCAGAGCATACCCTCTTCGCTAATACACACTTTAGAGAAACACGGGGATCTGGCTGTGCTTGCTTTCCAGTGTGGACCAAGCAGTACAACATGGCAGGACTCCACTGAGATGTGCTGCCTTACTTCAGCAGGGATTATGATACTCTAGAGTAACAAGCCATCAGCAGCATTTAAACACCAAAGACAAAGTGCATGCATTATCACAACCCTAAGTAATGGATATTCAAGTATTTTACCTACAGGACCTTTGGCAGTGGTTAGCTGAAATTAAACTATGATTGAAATAAATGAGTAATGTGAAAAAAAATTCCTTAGTTATATATGATAGACAAAAACTTGCATATTTTAGCCAGCAACTTAACTTCAATAGCCACAGAACTGACACAACCTTTTAACCGGCTCTCACTAAAGCAGGTTCACATAACCCTAGCAACTTTGGAAGAGTTGGCTGGTGCCCTTGAGGAAACATCCAGCAGCACTGCCCTAGCATGTCCTCAAAATCTTCCTTCACACTTTCCACAAAGAGACCTAGACTCTTTATTCAGAAAAAGAATATACCCAGATTGAACTGGGCACAGTGCTGCAGAACTAATTCCAGCACTGTGGGAGGCTGAGGCAGGAAGATCACAAGTTTAAGCCCAGCCTGGGCAATTTAGTGACTCAGTGAGACCCTGTCTCTTAAAAAAAAAAAAGGCCAATGATTTAGCTCAGTGTAAAGGTCCTGGGTTCAATCCCTAGTATACAAGAAAGGAAGGAAGGAGGAAGGAGGGAGGGACACAAAGATGGCTCAGTGATTACTAAAACTGATTTAAATAATTTTAGACGGACTCAGAATGGTCATGAGATGACAGACACTTGGCTCAGATCCAACTCACAGTGGTCCTCATAGATTTGAGGATCCTCCCTGAAGTCACTTTCCTAGTTCTTGAAAATACAATTTGACCAAGAGATGCAGGGAGGGGGGAAAACATGAGGGGAAGGGAATAAAAAAGGAATTAAGATATGTTATGTACATATACCAACTCCCCACAATAAACATAATCATTAGAAAATACAATTTGAACAGACATTCTTGGCAACCAGTAATGTTGCCAAATTTGTTCTCTATCACAAGATGAAAGTCCAAGATCCTAGAACATATACCAAAGCAGCACCACAACCCTGGGGGACTGCCAGGCAGTAAATGACATTTGGTGTCAAGTGTCACAATACCTATCACATCTGTCTTCAATGCACTTGTTATTCTCAGTTTGTTCTAGAACAAGCCTCGTTTGCTAAGTATGACAGGACAGTTCTATGAATTCTGACCCAGAGAAAGTCAAGAAACCTGCAGCTCCAGGTAGATGAAGAGCAGACAGCAGCCAGGTAGCTTATGGAGGATACACATAAGTTAGTAAGATCCAGTGGGAGCCAGGCATGGTGGCACACACCTGTGGTCCAAGCAGTTGGGAGGCTGAGGCAGGAGGATTACTGAGAGTTCAAGGCCAGCCTGGGCTACATGGTGAATTCAAAACTAACTTGAACTGCATAGTGAGACCCTATCTCCCCAAAAATCAGGAAAAGATGAAGTGGTTCATGAGTACTCAAGCATCAACTCCATAAGAGGCCCTGTGCTAGACGTACAGCAGGGATACCATGGAGAATGAGGGATTCTCCTGGGATTCAGAGAGTTTCCGGGGCTCCACAAGCTCACATTCTAAAAATGTAGCTAGGTAATAAAACTACAATGACCTTACAGTGTGTCAAGTGCCCTCATAAGAACATGACACAGCAGAGTCGGGGAGCACAGACAACAACTTAATCTGAGAAAGGCAGCGTGTGCCAGAGTTCAAGAGAAGGGGGAAGAAAAAGGGTAATGACACTGCCATGCTGGTACAACTTAGAATTTCTTTGAGTACTGCATCCCTTCTATATATTTTTACCACTAATGCCTTCCACCAAGCAGCAGCCCTAAGAAAACAGCCGCACCCTCAGTGTGGCTATAATATCAGCTTGGCATCCATATCAATTTACATCCTAGCACCTCCAGCCCTGCTTGCAGGCACTTACATGGGTCCAGGTAGACAATGGCAGCAATAAGCCAGGCCATATTTCCATAACGGTATCCTGTCCCTATTTAACAGACAATAATGAATACTGAGTCCTACTATGAGCCGTTCATTGAAAACTGCCATATAACAGGAAACACTGGCCCCAATATGCTGTTAATGATGAATTCCTAGATGACAACAGCTCCTGCTTTGATTTCCCCATTTCTCCTAAGGGAGTTATTATGGTTTAGGGCTTATTTTGTAAGGGGAACAATATAATACAGGACACATACAAGATTATTTATAAAAGTCACCCAAAGAATGATATACAAAGGAGTGCAGAAAATCTGTCCATACACCAAGACCAAGGAAACTATCCAAGGGCCTGGATGCCATGGAAATGTCCTGCATGAGCCCAGCCAAAGACCTACAAATCATAACACTGCCTCCCACAAGCCCAACTGGAGGCCCAGAGCCCATAACAATATCTCACGCAGGCCTGTTTCATGGATCTGTGCTGTGAAGACCCAAAGCTCAGTGATGGACTCTAGAAAGTCTGTGCCAGTGGCATGAAGGATCTGTGCTAGCAGGCTGAGGGATCTGCACTGGAGCCGGGAAGCAATGCTCAAAGCAAGAACCAGAGCTCCCCAGGAAGGTACCACAGCCACCCTCAGCAACAGTGCAGTCCCGAGCTCCTCCAATGGTGATAGAGAACAAATTTGGCAACATTATTGGTTGCCAAGAATGTCTGTTCAAATTGTATTTTCTTTCTCTCCTTTTTTATTAGTACACGCTTACAATACATCATGATTACGTTTATTGTGGAGAGTTGGTATACGTACACATCCTGAACACAATGGTGACAACTGAGTTCCCGTCAGGGAAGCCAACACAGCAAGCTTCTTTAGGAGCCTGAGCTGCGCACCTTCTTCCCCTCTGGAGCCAGGGAACGACGCTGAGAGGGAGGACCAGAGCTCCCCTAAACCGAATCAGAGCCACGCTCAGTGCCAAGGCCCCGCGCTCCTCCGAGGATGCGAACAGCCACGTTCCTTAGGAAAGCCAGCATGACAGGCTCCTCCAACAAAACCAACAGCCCCTTATAGCTTCTACCAGCTCCCAACAGCCTTTCTTTACTCCCAACAGCCTCACTTCTTTTCCAGTCCTGCCTCTTATGCTGCTGGCAACAATCTCCCGGTGGGCCTCCCACACCCAGCACCACGCTTACTTAGTTCAGCTGCGGGTTGCAAGTTGACCACCAGTTGTCAATCCACTACAGGAGTCTTTACCTTATCCTACCAATAAATTTTACTGGTGGCATCAATGCCTGGTATTGAGAGGCTTTAAGTTATATATTCTTTCCTCACCTCAAATATTTCTGGATTTATTTCTGTTTCAAAAAAGACACAAAACTTTCTGGCATCAACATACCTGAAACTGCATCACCGATTTGCATGCCTCCATTCTTATTTTGTGATTTATATGACTGCTTTCAAGAATGCACACATTCCAAGAAAAATAAAGATGGCTTGTTCTTGATGCAGAAAAAATATTTGCTTCATGGCCAAAAACAAACAAAAAAAAAAAGAACTAGTCTGGAAATCAAGAAATTCATTCTAGAGCCTGAACACGTAGAGAATCGCTATTAATTTTCTAAGGCAGCTCATTTCACTGATATCAGACTCTGTGCTTTTTAAGAGAAAGCAAGATAGTTCCTTGTATCTACCTAGGTATACCCATGAAAGAACTGCAGATGTTTATAAGTCACATTTATAAGATATACTAACTGAACATCCCCCAAATTTTTGTGGTGCTGGAGATCAAACCCAAGACTTTATGCATGCTAGCATGCTAAGTACCTAACTACTAAGTGATACCCCAGCTCCAAAATTTGATTTTAGATAAGAGAGAAAGGTGACCTTATCATATCAGAATGGGAGACAACTGGCTTGGTAACATTTCATTTGCTTAAATATATGAAACAGTAGAACACAATGTTAAGGTCTAGTAGGGTTAGAAGATATGATGATTAGATGATATGAATTCATTATTACTGTATTATAATCTGCACTTTTTTAGTTTGAGGTATTTTACTCATTGCCTAAAGATTAATAATAAATGAGAAAAAGACAATGGTTTCATAATTTTAGAATTTGAGATACATTCATCATAAATCTGAGCAAAATGACACCTATAGAAGATATAAGCATCTTCAAATTAATATTTCATTTAGCCATACAATAAGAGCTAAAAGACATTAAGTGAATAAACTCTGTAAATTCTACTACTTATATATTTTATTTCATATTAAAATATAGAGATGGCTAAAGAAACCCAGAAATTGTCATTAGAATGGCGGCTCTCAATCGTATCCTTCAGGGTTTACAGCCAGGAAGCTCCTTCCGTTGCTGTGTAGGTATTTCTGATGCAGGGTCTCTCATCATACTCTGCCGGGTCACTGGTCTTTTGTTTTCGCCAGCTCACCGTCAAACTCTCTCTCTATGAGTGACTTGATCATCCCCATCACACCACGGTTTTCATTCCCACAGTGGAAATGTGTTGAGTACCCTGATGTAGGAGATCACAGGCAAGAAAGATAAAAGAGATAAGAATCTTAAGTCTTTCCTATCTCTATAGGATCCTTACCCAAGTCAGCACTGACATACATAGTGGAAATGTTGCAAGATAATGCACTGGCAACAACAGAGATTAGAAGAAAACACTTCCAGCAACAGAGATTAGAGACTACTTGAAAGAAAAGGGCCTAGATGAATGAGTAAAATGTGAAAATCAGTTTACAAAAATCTCTTTCCTATTCATCTACCTGTAGGAAATAATAAGTAAATACCCATCTGGAAAAGACTAGAATTAGCTAATAAATGACACTAGTACAAGGAAAAAAATATGGTACTAGGGAAAAACATAGACGCAAAGACATCTCCTGTTCTAAAACAAAATTCTTCCTATTAAGATCTTGACAGGCTGCAGTGATGGACCCACAAAAGCCTTATGAAATATAACCAACTGTAAGGACTTGTACTGTAATGGTCCAAGTACCCAGCTGCTTGCTAGACTGACTCCATGTTCGACCCCTGATTCACCTCAAACAGCTAAAGTCCATATACGGTAACAAAATTACTGTTTAAAAGATTCCTTGTTCTTGCTCAGAAAGAACCCAAAGAACACTGCCGTCCCTGCCAGAAACAGGATGTTACCCAAGCATAATGTACCTGCTGCACCCCTGTATTCATTGTGGTTTTTGTCTTTTTAAACCCTGCATACAATAGGCTCGAGGCTTTCCCTTCTCGGCCTTGAAACAGAGGTGTGAGTGAGGGTCATCGAGCTCAACTATTAAAAAGCACTGTTTGAAATTCCAGTTGGCTGTTTGGGAGTTCTACTTGTTCACGGACCTGTCTCATTTGGGGGCTCATCCAGGATCCCTATGGGGGTCTCTAGACTCCCAAACATCTCTTTGAGACAATAATTCCTCAGGGGTAACACCAAGAGACATTCCTTGCCCCTTAAGAACTCTCTGTTTCAAACTGAAACCAAATTCACCCTGGACACAAGATTGACAAACATCATCTGGATTCTTACCGGTAAGACTAGTTCTTCTCTGTTGGGGCGCCCCTTGAGGGTCCTTGGAGAGGTTGGACACATTAGACTCTCCAGGGATCAACCCTAGACCAAGACGTTGGCTAGGGCTTGATTACTAAAATTTGATCTCGGCCAGTGGAGGTCTCCTCCAACTGGATTGTCTTGTTGTCTCTTTTGTCCTCTGTCTTGTTTGTGAGTGCATTAATATAAGTTTTGTCAAGATGGGTCAGTCTGCTTCTGCTTCTATGTCACCTCTGCAGTGTTTTAAACCATTTTAAGGATTTCAGGCAATGAGCAAAGGGATTTGGAGAACCTGTCTTTCCAGGGAAGCTCCGGACATTTTGTGAACACAAATGGTGCTCTTTCAGAGTCTCTTGGACCCTGGAGGGCACATTTAACTTATCCATTTCTCAGCAGCTCCAAAAACTCATCTTTGGGAATCCAGGTCACCCTGACCAAATTGTACATTCAGGTCTGGATTGACTTAATCCAGTACCCACCTCCCTGGCTCCACAAGTACAATACAGATAAATGGGGACAAACCACCAAACCCAAGAATGAGATCAGTGCAGTAGCTAAACCTCAGCCATCCAAAAAGGTTCCCTCAGACCTGCCCCCTCCTCCTGACTCTCCTCTCCTGACCTGACCTCCTCCCTACCATTCACCTCCTCGACCTGCCTCTCCCCCTCAGCCCAACTCCTCATCCCTCCTCAGTCCCTCCCACACCCAAAGCGGGCTTCCATTCTCAGAACCTAGCCTGGACTCTACTGCCTCTGCTCCCTCACCCCCGGCTCCTCTCCTCCCCTTGCAAGAAACTGCTCCCAGGGATGAAGGACACCAACCCTTCATGGTGTACGTCCCCTTCTCAGCTAGCGACCTATATAACTGGAAACAGCAGAATCCCTTGTTTTCCCCAAATCCTCAAGGGCTCATCTCTCTCCTAGAATCTGTCTTCTTTACCCACCAGCCAACATGGGATGATTGCCAACAGCTCCTCCAGACTCTCTTCACGTCAAAAGAGCACGACCACATCCATGCCTTGGTACGCAAACTGGTCCTAGGACCTGAAGGAAGCCTTAGCACTGACCCAGACCGACTGAACTTCGTATTCCCTCTCTGTCGCCCCTCCTGGGATCCAAATGATGACCGAAGTAAGGGGGCTCTCGATCAGTATCGCCAGAATCTTCTGGCTGCTCTTAAGGCAGCAGCCCGAAGCCTACCAATTTGTCTAAAGTTACAGTTATGTCGGAGACCTGACGAGTCTCCATCTGCTTTCTTGGAGCGCCTCCTAGAGGCATATCGGATTTACACTCCTATAGATCCAGAGGCACCTGAGAATCGACATGCCTTAAACCTTGCATTCCTTACTCAGTCAACCCCAGATATTAGGAAAAAGTTACAAAGATTAGAAGGATTTGAGGGACTGCCACTATCTCTGCTGGTAGAGGTGGCCCAAAAGGTCTTAACAATAGAGAAGACCCACGTGAATTAAACAAGAAAATGGGCAAGGTTCTTACTGCTCTGGGAGAAAAACAATCATCAGCCACAATAAATAGGTCATTAACCCCCAAAGAGTTCAAAGAGCTCCTCTAGGCAAGAAACAACGTGCCTCCTGTAAAAAGGAGGGCCACTGGATAAAGGGCTGCCCAGAGCTAAAAAAAAAAGAAGAGAGGGCCAATGTTTTGGCCCAAGGGGACTGTTATGGTTGACACATTGTGTCAACTTGGGGAGTCTAGAGGTTTGGCTGAGTGACTCAGCAGGAAGCCACGGTACTTACTTTGTACACATCCTGAGCCTATGGAAGAGGAAGGCATGGAGACTGTGTGAGAGCTACCCGCCCCCTGGGTGGGGGTAGGCTGTTTACAATGTAAGGGAAAGAAAGAGGTTCCTTGCTGCCATTCCTCCCTTTTGCTCTGGTTGTTTTTGCTGTGTTCTGCTGCAATCAACGCTTGCCCTCTGACATGTGCCACTCTGCCTCAGAACCAGCCAAGCATGGAATGAAACCTCCACAAACTGTAAGCTAAATAAACCTTTCCTTCCTTCATTTTGGACATTGGGTATTTTGTCTCAGAACAGTAACCAAGACAGGGACTGAGACTGTCGGGGTTCTTTGGGCCCCCAAGAACCCAGGGTAACTTTAAATGTCGAGGCCACCCAGTGAACTTCCGAGTTGACACGGGAGCCACATACTCAGTTCTCCAACAACCAATGGGCCCCATGTCAACCACCACGACCAACATTCAGGGCGCCACAGGAAAAATTAAGGCTTACTCCTGGATACAAGCCAGGACTGCTAATCTAGGAAAAGGCTCTATGACTCACTCATTCTTGGTAATACCTGAATGTCCATACCCGCTGATTGCACGTGATCTACTCCATAAACTGGGAGCCCAGATCACATTTGATGGAGATGCTCCCCGAGCAGCTTTTAGAAATGAGTCCACTGAAGCTCTATCCATCCTGTTCACTTGTCCCCTCACAGAGGAATACGTCCTCCTGGCTGACCCTGACCAAGAAGAAACTAAACCAGATGACCAATTGCTTGAAACGTGGAGAAAGGACATTCCAGGGGTATGGGCAGAAACCAATTCCCCAGGGCTGGCCACCAATCAGCCACCTGTTGTGGTAACCCTCAACCCGGATGCCACACCTGTCCAAGTTCACCAATACCCCCTGAGTCTTCCAGCACGAGAAGGAATTTCCCAGCACATCCAGAGGCTATGAGAGTTTGGCACTCTGGTGCCCTGCACATCCGCCTGGAATACTCCTCTGTCACCTGTCCAGAAACCTGGGACGACGGACCGCAGGCCGGTCCAGGATCTTCGGGAGGTAAGTAAGAGAGTCACAACTCTCCATCCCGCTGTCCCAAACCCATACACCTTGCTGAGCTTGCTTCCCCCAGACCACATCTGCTGCTCGGTGCTGGACCTCAAGGATGCTTTCTTCTCGCTGCCTCTTGCTCCGGTAAGTCAGCCTATATTTGCTTTTGAATGGACTGAACCCAAAACAGGGGAAACTGGTCAGTTGACATGGACACGGTTGCCTCAAGGGTTCAAAAGTTCTCCTACCTTGTTTGATGAGGCCTTAAGCAGAGACTTACAGGAGTTCTGCATGGAACACCTCTCCATTACAGTCCTTCAATATGTAGATAATGTACTCTTGGCAACCAAGGATCGGCAATCCTGCCTTGAGGCCACTAAAGATTTATTACAGGAGCTGGACAGACTAGGCTATCGGGTCTCAGCTAAAAAGGCCCCACTCTGACAGTCCAAAGTTACCTGCTTGGGCTATGTCCTCAGACAAAAGAATTGAGACAATATTAAGGATTCTGTTGCCTCAAACTAAACACCAAGTAAGAGAATTTCTGGGAGCCTTGGGCTACTGCCGATTGTGGATCTTGGGATTTGGGGAACTGGCCCAACCGCTACATGCCTCCACTGGGGGAAACCCCTCAGAGGCTCTAGTCTGGATGGAGACAGAGGAACCAGCCTTTCTAAAGTTAAAAGCAGCACTGGTGAGTGCTCCAGCCCTGGCCCTACCCAACTTGACTAAACCCTTTCATCTATATGTGGCAGAGAGTCGAGGCATTGCAAAGGGAGCACTGACTCAGTGTCTGGTCCCATGGAAGAGGCCTGTGGCCTGTCATTCCAAGCGGTTAGACACCACTGCCTCTGGATGGCCAAATTGCCTGTGGGCCGTTGTAGCCACAACCCTCCTGACCAAGGAGGCAAACAAATTGACTTTTGAACAAAAGGTTCAAATTGTGGCTCTGCACGCAGTCAAAACTCTGTTTCGGTCCCCATTAGACATATGGCTATCTAATGCCCGCACTGTCCAATAACAGACATTGTTGTTGGACCCTGATCATATTGAGTTCCTGTCCACTACAGCCTTAAACCCGGCTACCCTCCTGCCATACGATGACCCACAAGTGCCTTTGCACAGTTGTGCAGACATCATAGACTCCACCTCCAGCCTGTGTGAGGACCTGATGGATGTCCTGCTTGATAACCCTGATGCCACCCTTTTCACTGATGGCAGCAGCTACCTACATCGAGGCAGTCGAGTGACAGGTGCCGCTGTGACCACCGAGACTGAGGTAATATGGGCCCAAGGACTGGTGTCTGGATCCTCCACTCAAAGAGCTGAAGTGATAGCTGTGACTGAAGCTTTAAGATGGGGATCTAATAAAATTATAAATATGTACACCAATAGTCGATATACTTTTGCAACTGTACATGTACATGGAGCTATTTACCAGGAAAGAGGACTTTTAACCACAGGGGAAAATAAAATAAAAAATGCTCCTGAGATTCTAGATCTTCTAGCTGCTGTCTGGCTCCCCAAAAAGGTGGCGATCATACACAGTTGGGGACATCAAAAAGAAGAGTCCCCTGTTGCCAGGGGAAACGCCTTTGAAGACCAAACAGAAAGAGCTATCGCCCTAAAATCAGTGGGGCCAGTAACAGAAAAGCTCCTCCCCATGCTTCCTCCTCCATTCTTGCCTAAGATGTCATACTCAGATTCAGACTTGAGGCTAGCACAACAATTAAAGGCAAAACCTTCCCCTCCAGAAGACTGGCTCATGCTCCCAGATAAGAGGATTCTTATCCCAGAAGCACTTGAACCTCACCTCATCCAAGAGACTCCCTGAGCCACACATTTGGGGGGCACCAAACTGACAGAGCTTTTTTGGGAACGATATTTTATTCCCAAACTGTCACAGCTGACAAAGGCTTCTAACCTCAAATGCCCACAATATATCAGCATCAACCCCAAGCAGACACCCCAAGACTCTCGAGTCCGACAGCGAGGACTACCCCAGAAACCACTGGGAATTGGACTTTACTGAGATGAGACTGGGAAAGGGAGGAAACAAATACCTCCTGATTTTCATAGATACCTTTACTGGCTGGACAGAAGCTTTTCCTACTTGGACCGAGTCTGCTCTTATTGTGGCCAAAAAGCTTCTATATGAGATAATGCCCAGATTCTGCCTGCCTTTATTTCTGGGGTCTGACAATGGCCCAGCTTTCATAGCCCGGGTGACCCAAAATCTAGCTACAGCTTTGGAGATTAACTGGAAATTACATTGTGCCTATCAACCTCAAAGTTTGGGACAAGTAAAAGAGAATTATAAAGGAAACCATTGCTAAAATGGCTTTAGAGTCTGGCGAAAACTAGGTAAGCCTCCTTTTTGCCCTTCTGTGCATGCGATGTGCTCCCTTAATCCTGGGAATCACTCCCTTTGAGGCCATGTATGGGCAACCCCCTCCCTTGGTTCCTCGCCTCCATGATGATAAGCTGACGGCTATCACTAACAGAGGACTCATTAAGTCCCTAAAGGCCCTTCAGCCTTTCCTCCAGTCCACTCATCATCTGTTCCAAGAACATCAAGTGGTTCCTGAAAAACCCAGCGAACTCTTGGTGGCTCAACCTGGAGACCTAGTTCTCATCAAGAAAAGACAACACTCCTCCCTCGACACCCGCTGGGAAGGACCTTTCACTGTCATTTTGAGTACACCAACAGCTGTAAAAGTCACCAACAAGAATCACTAGATCAACCATTCCCACATAAAGACTGTTCCTGTGGAACCGGAAGACACAGCTAAGTGGACCGTTAAAAAGACCTCTGACCCCTTAAAGGTCAAACTTACAAGATGTTAAGGGTACTTCTCCTGCTAAGCATAGTCCTCAGGAGTCCCTCCCCTCATAAACACACCCCTCTCCACCGAACTTGGTTGCTCACCAACTTCCTTGACAGGCGTATGGTTGTCAGAAACAAAAGCACAGGCAACCCAGAACTGAGAGTAGATCTTTGTAAAATCATGGGAACATTATGGAACAATCCCCAGAGCACAAGAGCAGACAGAGTCCACTTGGCCATGACAGTATATAAAGGATATGGCTGTGGCTCGGTCTCACTAGAACATTCCCTCAGAGGTGTCCAGTTATATGCCTGCCCTGGGGGTTCAACACATCCCAATTGCAAAAACCACGAGGACTTTTACTGTAGTTATTGGAGATGTGAGTCTACTGCCCCCTGTAAACACAGTGACCCATTCCTCAAGATCACTCGGATCCACCACGATAATACTTGTACCATAGGTGCTTGCAACCCCTTGGGTTGAGCCCCTTCAGCCCACACATCCCAGTTGGAAAGGAGGAAAAACCTGGGGAATGAGAATATATGTCTCTGGTTTCGATCCATGAGTTTGCCTCACTATACAAAATAAAATAAAAACAACAGGAAGGCCACTCCTCCCCATTGGGCCACTCTCTGATATAATAGCCCCCTTCCCATTTGACCCTATAATTACTCATCCCACACCTCCCCACGGGATCCCTCTCACAACTTCTGTCACTTTGAGACCACCTAAGCTCATACCCACTATGCCCACCCCGTTGTTCTTAAGACCTCTAGATATTATGTTCACTTATCTTAACAGAAGCAACCCTAACATGAACAATGACTACTGGTTATGCCTAGACTCTGCACCCCCTTACTATGTAGGTATAGCAATTAATGTATCTATGGGCAATCAACAAACTCACATAGCCAACAAATTGACAGTATCAAATAATTTATCATGTTTGTGGGGTCAAAAACCCATTCTGACTTTCTGTAATTTACAAGGAAAAGACACTTGTGTTAAGACTAAAACTTATGACTTGTCAAAATTTCCCTATGCTAATATTTGTACCAATGTAATTGATATTATAAATCAAACTTACTCCCCCAGCCTGCTCCTAGTGGCTCCTCATGGAACCTGGTTTGCTTGTACTGCTGGCATAACACCATGTATATTTTATCAAGTTGCTGTACAGAGACCCCCAGAACTATGTGTCCTATGCCATATTTTTCCCCAAGTGCTTTACTATTCTGGGGAGGGTGGTAGACAACATTTGGCCCTGACAGGTTTGCCTAGAGTCAGGAGAGTGAACCCTGTCCTTATATCAGCATTACTGGGCATAGGCATGGCTGGATCTGCTGCATTGGAGACAGCCACTCTGATCAATTCTGATCAAAATTATAAAGAACTACATCAACAGACCAAGATTTAGCCACCTTAGAACAGTCAGTCAATAAGCTAGAGGAGTCTCTCGGGTCATTGGCTGAGATGGTTTTGCAAAATAGAAGAGGTTTAGAACTACTCTTCCTAAAACAAGGGGGATTATGTCTAGCCCTAGGAGAAACTTGTTTCTATACCAATCATTCCGGAGTAACCCAAGAAAGTTTAGGTCAACTAAGAAAAAGACTACAAAAGAGAGATAAACAGAAGAGACAAGAACAAAATTGGTTCCAAAATTTGTTTTTGACCTCCCCTTGGCTAACCACCCTTATAACAGCTTTAGGTGGACCACTAATGCTATTACTTATAGCGATTACGGTTGGTCCCTGCATTATAAATTGCTTGCTAAGATACATTCATGGAAAGATTCAATCTGCCAAACTGAGGATACTCCAAACTGGATACAGGATATAGCTGATGAATCTATGATTTGATTCATTAACAAAACCAGTAGGGAATGTAATGGCCCAAGTACCCAACTGCTTGCTAGACTGACTCCATGTTTGACCCGATTCACCTCAAACAGCTAAAGTCCACATAAGGTAACAAAATTACTATTTAAAGGTTCCTTGTTCTTTCTCAGAAAGAACCCAAAGAGCATTGCCATCCCTGCCAAAAACAGGATGTTACCCAAGCATAACGTACCTGCTGCACCCCTGTATTCATTGTGGTTTTTGTGGGTTTTGCCTTTTTAAACTCTGCATACAATAGGCTCGAGGCTCTCACTTCTCGGCCTTCAGAGGTGTGAGTGAGGGTCAACTATTAAAAAGCGCTGTTTCAAATTCCAGTTGGCTGTTTGGGAGTTCTACTTGTTCATGGACCCGTCTCAGTATGGATGTGGAAATACAGCCTTAAAAACTGCTTTTATTAATAGGTTCAGAGTACCAGTCAAGGATAAATACCACAACCATCAATAATGCGACTAAAGTAAAATTTATTTTTCTGATATATTGAATTTTGATAGTAAAAGTAGTATGTTTTCATGGCTTAAAAAAATAAAAAATAATGTAAAAAAAAAAAAAGGCACATGCTCAGAATTGTTATTTCAATACCTATACCCAACCACTACGTTCTACCTCTCAGATTTGTTCTTGTATTGTTGTCTAACAGCTCTTCCAGCATTTCTTCCAGCTAGCACACAGTCTAGTTTCAGTACATAACTAATGTACACATATATATTCTGATTTCCTCTTTTCTTACACAAAGAGTATGTACAACTTACAACACTCTTCTTCATATCTCTTCCTTTTACAGTACATCAGGCCATATTTGCACAACGGTATGCTGAGTTGCCTCACTCCTTTCCAGCATCATATTGTCTTCGTGCCCCACCCCCACTCTCTCTCTGTCAGTCTCATCCTGTGTCTGCCTCTCCCTCCCTCCCTTCTTTGAATTCAGGTGACTTCCAATTGCTTTGAGCAATATGCATGGCAGGTGTGGCACTTAGATCATCCTGCATTTGGGCAAGTCTGATGGTTTTGATAATGACCAAGGTCCTCATTAGAAGCTGGCAGCACATCCAATACTTTTGTTGAGCTTCCCAAAGGATTCTACATAGAGAACCAGAATAAGGCCGCAAAATACTGCAACTTTTATAAATGCTTTTGTTATAAAATTTTAGAATGATTTTATGTTAGTGTGTAGAATCCACATAGCCTAGTAAAAATTAATGTGTATTTGGGGAAAATCCTATGTTGTAACAGATATCTGCAAATGCCTTCTCATTTTAAATCTACTTATTTTACATTTCTGTATGCCTCTTTTCCTTTGTATGTGTGGTGGATCACAGCGTTTTACTTATGTCTTGGTTACTTTTTTCTCGTTGCTGAGACAAAATACCCAACACCCAAAATGAAGGAAGGAAAGGTTTATTTAGCTTACAGTTTGTGGAGGTTTTAGTCTATACTTGGCTGATTCTGAGGCAGAATGGCACATGGCAGAGGGCAAACTGTTCAGGGCAGCAGAGCACAGCAAAAACAACCAGCAAAAGGGCGGAATGGCTGGCAAGCAGCCTCTTTCTCTCCCTTACCTTGTAAACAGTCTCCCCCCACCCAGGGGGCGTGTACCTCTCACACAGTCTCCATGCCCTCCTCTTCCACAGGCTCAGGATGTGTACAAAGTAAGCACCCTGGCTTCCTGCTGAATCAGGTAGTTAACCTTTTAAACTCCCCAAGTTGACACAATGTACCAACCATAACAACTTAATTTGTGAAACTATAAAATGTTTTCTTTTAATACACTTTCCCTTAAATCTTCCTCTTTCTTGTCTACTGTTTGAAAATCTATATTATCAATCTACCAAGCTTACCTCTCTCAACAAAGTATGGTAGAAAAGGTTTGTCTGTTTGTGATACTGGGGAACTGAACCCATGGCCTTCACACTGCACTACATCTCCAGATCTCTCTCCACCCCCACTCTTTTTTTCCTTTTCCTTTTTTTTTGAGACTGAGTCTGATTAAGTTGAGAAATTGCCCAGGCTGGGACCCAACTTGTAACCCTCCTGCCTCAGCCTCCCAGCATGCTGAGATTATAGGTATGCACCACCATGTTCAGTTGGCCTATGTGCTGTGGAAGTAAGCACACCGCCATGCAGTTGGAAGAAAGCTTTTGACACTGCCTGTAGAAACACACGTTGAGAATACAATGCCCTAGTAAGAGAAACCCAAAGTACACATAAATTAAAGAGCAAAGGAAAACTCAGCAGAAAACAAGGGAACAGATATTTGTAAACGGGAACGGGATCAGGAGATGGGAGTTGGAAGGAAGGGCAGTGGAAGGGGAAGTAACAGGAGCTCAGATGTGTTGTGCACTTGCACCAACTCCACGATTAATGTAACCATTATGTGCGGTAAATATGCTAATAAAGCTTTTAAAAATGACTAAATGTCAATGCAAATAAAAAATAAATAAATGAAATGCCACAGCCAGTCATGTAACACATACAGATGTGTTCTACAGAGGACTAAGACACTGAAGGCTAGCTGGGCTTTTAACTCTTAAAAAAGCCAAGTAACACTCTCTAGTGCTCAATAAATTATTTTTTTCAATTTCTAAAAGGATATGAAACAGGAACTGAAGTGAAAGGAGGACCACGGAAGTAAAATGATGGTGGCAGGAAAGGCAAGAAGCATCTACCTGAAATTATACACACTAAGCATCCCTGATCCAAAGTTCCAAAATTGGACATGCTCTAAAATCCAAAACACTCTGAGCATTCGCACAACTTCTGGAGCCTTTTGATTTGGGATGTTTGGATTAGGGATGTTCACTGAATAAAGTCTATGCAAATATTCCAAACTGAAACACTTCTGGTTCCAAGCATTTCACGTATACCTATAGTTGTATTTTCCTGGGCATATCCAGATTTCTTACAAATAACAACTGTATCATGAAACATAGAAGCTAAAAGAAACGTGTGGGAAATTGAGGCTCAGAGACATGCAGTAACTATTCCAATATCACACAGGTAGCAAGTGGCAGAAATAAAAGGTAAGTCTCTAGGCTAGCAGGCAAAAATCACACCTGGTAGCAGATCTTTGAGACTATAAAGGGATTTAGTTTTGCAATGCTTGATAAACTCAGCTGAAGTTCAGTCAAATAAACAGATATTTTTGCCTTTTTCCCACATTTTCAAAAATCCTTACAGAGCAAAAGAAATCCCACTTCAAAACATCAGTTTTGTAGCCCTCTCTCAAAATAAAATTATGGCTGGAGATGTAGCTCCACGATTGGACACTTGCCTAGCAAACTCAAGGACCTACAGCACCGAGAGAAATGTGTCCCTTTTAAAAGCTAGTAAATGGGTGTCATTCTCTGTTTATTCACTATTTCTTAGTCATATTAAAAAATGAAACAAAAAATAGCTGAACCCAAAGCCATATCCCAAATCATCTGCTTTCCCTCAAAAGGGGAATTGGGTTTCCATGTGGATCACATCCCAGAGCTACTTACTCCCCACAAGGATAGTTATGAACATCCATCCTGCTAATTCTCTGCAACGTGTGCGTCCGTCTGGCTAGCATCTATATCCACACTGCAAACATTTAACAAAATTCTCTATCATAAAAGTGCGACATTCCTGTACAGAATTTTACATAGTCCACGGAAATTTGAGAGTATCATCTCCCGCCAAAGGAAAATGTTATCACACGTTTAAAAAATAATTGAGGCAGGAAGTTTACTCTCCAACTCGGCCCACTATCTCTTCAGGACGCAGGCTGGTTTATCCAACTGCCTACCTGGCAACCTCATTCAAATGATGACTAGGTATTCCAGACTCACACATCTAAAACAGCGATGACTTCCACTGTCCTCCCCCTCCGACACACAAGCAAGTGCCTCTTCCTGCTTATCAACCTCAGATAAAAGCACAACCTTGGGCCTTATGGCTTAGGTCATTTTTGAAGACTTATAAATCCTTCCTTTCCACTAGTTCACGGCATTAGCAAGTCCTGATGCTTTGTGTTTAAAGTATGTTCTAAAACCAGCCACATCTCACTGTCTTCATCACCTGCACTCAGGCTCAGAACACCAGCATCTCTTGCCCTTTCTACTGCTATCTCCTGCTTAGTGTCATGTCTTATTCATCCTTTCTGTCAACGCCCCAACTAACCTATTCTCCATTCACTAATCAGAGTGATCCTAAAAAGTAAAACATTTCTTGTCTCTCCATTGCTCCGAAGTCTCCAAGTCCCCTCATTATTCTCAGAATACAGTCCCACCTCCTGATGGTGGCCTACGAAGCCTGCCGGGTCTCTCCCAGTCCACGCCTCTGATCCCTTCTACCCTCTTCCCCACACACTAAGCCACAGTCTTCCCTGTTTTTAAAACAGTAAGTGTTATAAACTGCTGTTCCCGATGCCTGAAATGCTTCCCCTAGACCTTTCAAGGGCTTGATTCTGACTCAGTTTTCAGGTCTTCCAGTGATTATCTCTAATACATCTTTCTTGTAACATTTCCCATCTGGACAATTAGTCTTTCTCCTCAACCCTGTTTTAGTGTCTTTACTCTGAAATTACTCTGCTTATTATGTATCTTTCCCTGGAATATAAGCTCTCCTTCGTCTGGGACAGAACAACAGGCGCTCACAGATCTGAAAGGATGGCTGAATGAATGCAGCATTTCTCAGTTCACGTCTTAAAGGTGCTGACAGAGCTAGAAGGAAACGCGGGCATTATAAGATGGAATCAAAGAACCCTAGAGCCTGGAAAAGGACTGACAACAAATGGCCACCATGCTGGAAAGGTGGCGGCCCATAGCCTTCATCACTGTTTTCACTTTGTTCTCCCTTCATGAGGTTGAAGCCTCAGTGAAGCAGAATCAGTCTGAAAAAAAGAATTCCTTAAATAAAGCACTAGCATTAGGTTAGCATAAAATCATGCATCACATATTCAGCGAGACCTGCCTGCTTAGAACCAAAGCAGGTAGACACCTGACCAGGGCCTGGAAGGACGGACGGTCAGGAAGCTACTCTCAAACATCCTGCATCTTTCTTGCTCACTGTGACAAGCTGGCTTCCGGTGGGTCTCAGAATCCTTAGCTAGTATGTTTTTCTTTTTCATCACTGGGTATTGAACCCACGGCCTTTTCACTGAGCTACATCCTTACCCCTTTTATATTTTTTAGTTTGAGACAGGAGCTTCCTAAGTTATTAAGGTCCACAAACTGGGCTCAAATTTGTGATACTCCTGTCTCAGCCTCCCAATGTTGGGATTTCAAGTATATGCCGCCATACCCAGTGCTCGTCTTTATTTAAGTATGGTATTTTCTTCCCCTTGATTCTATGGTATTCTCGTCTCCTGCTTTGTAGTCTACTTCACTGGCAGCTAAGTTCATCCTTCTCTTATCAAGTCATTAATCATGGCAGCTTTTCAAAGCTTTGGCCTGTCCTGTTTTCTTCTTACTTTACTTTTCTCATATAGATAAATCTCCCATGGACCTTCACAAATCTTTTCACATTGTGGTACACACAGAAAATGATATTTGTATGACTATAGAGAGCTGAAGGCTATTGGCCAGAAGGCTTAAATCACTATATTAGCATAATTATGTTCTATCACCTGCATATTCTATGGCACGGGGGTCTGGCTAAGGGGCATTCTGAATCAGCATCCATGCATGTAGCTATCACCACGATGCAAAAACATAATTTTGTATTTTCAGCCCAGGTCTCATGTCTTAGTCCTACTCCATGGATCAAATTGTCACGTCTTCTTGGATATCTGAAATATTTGGAAAGCTTTATATCCAAAACCAAGCTTATGATTCCCTGTGCTCCCCAAAACTTAGTCCTCTCCAGGTGCTTAATGCCTTAGGTTAGGTAATCACAATATTGAGTTGTAAAAGGCAGATTTCTAGGAGATCCTTCCACTACCCTCTTACTCCTTTAGGTTATCCATCAACAAGCCTTTTGTTAGTCTATCTCCTTAATGTCACCCCTTGCTTCCCATTCCTATCATGTAGAATCCTGGCTGCCACAGGTTCACTAAATATACCTGTGTTGTTACAGCAACCGAGAAACCCTCTCATCTATTCTGGCCAGTCCTCTAATTCATTGTCTACAGAATGATTTCACACAAACATATGACTAGATAGATAGACAGATAGTCCACTCATCCTTTTAAGACAAAATTCTTTCACATAACCCACAATGCCCTGGATCAGCAGACTAATATTCATTGTTGTGGTCATTCTTGCTACAGAACAAAATCTCAGTAGTTTAAAACAACAAGTTCACACTAGTGCTTGTGATTCTGTGAACTGTTTATCCTCAGCTGGGTAGTTATCACCTACAGCCTCATGTAGTAAGAATTTCACTACAGCAACTTTGCTTTCATGGTATCCTCACGCTGCTAACTGAAAGCTGGTCAAACATAGTTCTCTCCATGACACTTCTCTCCACATCGCTCATTTGGGGTTCCTCCTCCAAGCATGACACCCAACCCCAGGATATTATACTTCCTACACAATTTACTTTTCCCAGAGTGCACCTTCAAGAGGCCAAGGTAAGAGCTGTAAATCCTCTCCTAACTTAGCCTCCAAACTCATTCAGTTTATTTTCTATCTTGTCCTAGAGATCAAAATCAAGTCACAAGATCAGCAGGATTGAAGAGGTACAAGTATGCGAGGACTTGAATACCTGCATGCACAGTTCTTTGCAGGAGTCCTCAAAGACTCTCCACCATGCCTACATCTCCAAGTCCTCTCTGCACTACACGCTCTGTTTCCATCCAACTCAATGCACTGGACTTCCTCCAGCTCATGCACTTGCTGCACTCTCTCCTGCTGAAGGTTTTCCCAGACCACTTTCTTCCCCTAACGTTCACCAATACCACTTTTGCCACATTAACTCCCATTCAACATTTAGATCTCATTAGTGCCTCAGAAAAGCCTTCTCTGTCTTCTTTAATACGGTTAAACCATAACGTATAGCCTCCAGGTGCTGGCCACATTTCCAGCGTGGTCCTCATCCCCGTTGTTTTTTCCATTTGTTTGGATGAATATGTAATTTATGTCTCAATATCTTCCAGTATGCTGGAAGAGGAGCCAGACGATGCTTTTCATTTCCTACAATACAGCTTGGCTAGTGTACTAATTCTGTGTGTGTGACCAAAGGAAAAGAACCAAGTGAATCAAACTATCTCTCTGTGTAAAACAAAGTATTTTCTCCCTTTATGAATTATAGTATATACAGTAATCACATTCTCATACTCAGAACTGTGCATAGACAATAAGATAACCCAAATATAAAGCATTTTTCTCAGAGGATTCTTATAAACTTAAAGATCATATATGCCAGACAAAATTTGTAGATGTATACAGTAATCAATCAATATACCTACCCAGTGTAAGTTTTGTGTTCACTTTTCAAATTTCCTGCTGAGACTAAACTATCTTTAATTTTAACTTCTGTGCCTACATAAAAGATGGCAAATGTATCCAGTGGAGCACCATAATCAAGAGAAAGGGCTTTTCCTACTCTGTGCAGGAATGCAATCATGACAGTGGAAGTCACTAGAAGCACTGCTCTTAGAAACCTAGGCAGACTGTCATGGGACGACACGCATCTTCTTGGGCTAAAATCTGATACACAATGCTAACTTCTCCCCATTCCATTATTAATAACATGTCTAGATATAAAAACTGATGGAGACCACTATAAAGCAGCTCTGAGCAGGACTTAATATTAACCAATTGGCGTTCCATGTTTGTTTGGGAGTTTTCTGAAGCTTATGCCCCTGTCCAGTGATGGGCGGTGGACTCACAGTAAGTGAACCTCTGTGAGTCACTGGTCCCCACTGAGGGCTGTATTGGTCTGTGAAGTTGGGACACCTCAAAGGACAAGACAAGGCCACATCTGAGGATGTCTGGCTCCAACCCCAATTAACTCTAAGAGAAGACTGCAGCTGCAGAAGTCTCACTCCTGCACTGAAGGCCTTCCTGGAGTTAACTTACTTCTCCTAAGTTAATAGAAGTATTACTTGGAGAATTCCATAAAGGGTTTCTTTCCCAAGTCTGCCTAGATTCCAGCATTTTCTTCAGTATCCCCTTCCTTTATGTGAAACCCTAATAAATACAGGCAGCCCAGGGAAGTCTGGGTCTTAACCCAGAGAATCTCGAATTCTGTAAGAGAGTTGGACTCTGGAGCCCTATAATCATTTCAATTGTCTCATTTATTTAAGCCTTTGCCATCCACTCCTTTGGGAGGCTGAGGGCCTGATCAGCCCGCAATAACTAAGAATTATTAACCTGATAAAAAACACTAAAACTTTTAACAAGGTTGGGAACTATTATCTATGCTCCTTAGAAGATGACAAAAAAAACAATGGGTTACACAGGAGAACATATGCCTATTGGGTTTTTTTGTTTGTTTGTTTGGGTAATTATAAATAGCATTAAAAATTAAATTTCATTATTAAGAAGTACATTCTATTTCAGGTCTTTTGAATTCCAACTAACAACTCTAATTGTTTTCAACTACTAACAACATCTGGCCTAGTGGCAAAGTTTTTTTGGAATCTAAATTCATTCAGCCATGTACTTCCCCTTTCTTCTCTCTACAAGAACTCATAAGGTCATTGGTTTGGCCAGTCTTGTGAACTTAGAGCAGTGTCTAACACATTGTGTTGCCCAATAAATTACTGAAAGAAGGAAAAGCAATGGCCTTGAAAAGTATTACTCAGAATACTATTGTGTATTACTCAGAATATTTATGAAGACGGTTATTTGTTATTAATCAAGGAAAGATAGTCTGTCAAAAATGCAAATAAAATGTCTTCACTTCTCACTTATGCTTCTTGCTTTATAGATATTATATCACATAAAATTAGTGTGTCTAATTATCTTACTGCCTCATTCACCTGTTTAAAAACTTACTCTATGACAACACAGAATAAGCTTTTTGATAAACTAGTGTATTTCTCTCATTGTTTAAAGTACCTATTTCCAGAATGAAGTAACTTTTTTTCAGCAGCTAAGCTGGACCTTATACATACAGCATATTTTGAGGAGTTTTACCAGGTTAAAGAAATTTATGGAAAATAGTAAGTCTACACATACGTCCATGAATGTAAGTGTTACTAGTTTTTTAATACAGCCACAAGTTGACTAAAAATACAAAATCAAGAATCCAAAACAGAGGGCATGAAAATAGACTCTAGGTCTGTTAACTTAAATCAAACTGGGTCTCTTAATAAATTGTCAGATGTTTTGTCTTTAAAAGGCTTATTCAGCTGGGTGTGGTAGCGCACACTCATAATCCCAGCACTAGGGAGGCTGGAGGCTGAGACAGGAGGATTGTTACAAGTTCAAGGCCAGCCTGGGCTACAAAGTGAGCTCAAGGCCAGCCTGAACTGCATAGCGAGACCTTGTCTCAAAAAGACTAAATAAATAAATATATAAATGGCTTATTCGATGAAGCTGAAGCATTCATTAAAGAATTAATGAATAACAATTTAGATAGCAGTAAAGCATTCACATCAAATTGCCGCCTCCCCAAGAAATCTTCCTACCGGGTGTCCTCTGATACTGTTAATTAATATTGACAAACAACGTGACTTGGTGGTTTTCTGTGGGTGTGTTTCTGTTCCACTTTACATCTCACCTCCTAAGCCATCAATCACTACATTATTCACAGCTACACGTCTCTCCCTTTGTCTTGCTCCTTGTGGATTAAGATCTAGACAGCTGATTTTCAAGTTATACCCTGTGAAACGGAAAGACCAGACAGGCTCATCCTGCTCTACAGCTACCCCACCTTCAGGCTTGGATTTAGAGAAAGTTGTGTTACACGAAGCATGACTTGCCTAAATTTTGAAAAGCATTAACTTTTACCTCCTTGGGATTTTAGATTTCACTCATTCCACCAGGAGAGAGAGAGCTGCAGTAGGGCTCCCTCTGCGAGTGCCATCTCTGCTGATCTCAACTGTGCTTGCCATTCTCTAGCCTGCCTGACTCCACCTTATTTTTACTATAGTATAATCACGGGAAAATGCTTAGAACAAAGACAGGTCTTTACAGGAACTGAACAGTTTGCCAGATTCCCCCTCCTCTTGATTCTCCACACCCCATTCAATTCAATCCTTTGATTCTACGTTTTTAAAAAAAAATAAACAGAAATATACGCAATATTAACTTGGGTTACTTTTTAGAAGTTAATTTCAGCCTTGGCCCGAAATGTATAAAAATATCCCATCTTCTCTTCTGTCAGAAATAAGGCTCTTCTTCCTTATTCGCAGCTATGGCTAACACATACTCCTTACAAGTAGGATTAATGCCCACGGGCAGCAATTTCAGACATGTCAGAATACTGATTAATTGTATTTGCCTGCGTGAGGCAGCTTCTTAATTGTACAAAAAGCCGGTGGGTGAATACAGGAGGTGCACACTGCTCAAGCTAAAGTCCTTTCAAGGACAGATGCCAAGGTAAGAGTATTCCTGGCTTCACCGCAACCCAACGGAATTTGTGAATGACTGCGAAAGATTTGCACCACCTCCTAGCTGCACTCGGGAGTTGCTCTGAAAACAGCAAGGCAGAGCTCGGGGAACCCTCGCCACATGCATCATCCCTGGGCAAGAAGCGGTGAAATACACGCACACACTCCTCCCGCAGCGGCGGCAGCAAGGGCAGCAGAGCCCCGCGGGGGAGCTGCGGGCGGGCCGGCGAGCTCCGGAGGGCGCAGCCAGCATCCTGGTCCACCGGCCCGCGGGAAGGGCTGGCCGCCGCCTCTAAGCTAGGGCGCCCAGCTCTTTACTGAGCCAGGCTTCCTCCGGCCGGGTAGCAAGGTCCAGCCGGTCTTACCTCTGGGGCTGCTTTCCTGCAAGTACGGCGGGGCGGTGGGAGTGACATTTCCCGAGTGCGCTGCGGAGAGCAGCGGCGAGCGTTCGTCCACGCCGTCAGCAGCCATGACTGCGGCGAGGCCGGAGGAGCGGGCCCAGGTGCGGCGAAGGCGAGGTGCAGGGCGGCGCTGCCGCGGCCGCCGGGAGCCCAAGCTGTGTCACCAGGCGGGAGGCGGGGGGCGGG